>CM031234.1:847848241-848135741 GCA_018340775.1 Taxus wallichiana var. yunnanensis
AGAATATAGTTGCAGTGTCCGTGTATGGAGCGATCGGGGAAATTTGGAAAACCTCAGTTTTGGAGCACTTAGGGGCTGAATTTGGCCATAGTGTAAAAATGAAAAATGTTCAAATTTTGAGAGGAATCCAAATATTTGATTATTTTTCATGGAATGCTTTTAAATCTCCAAATTGTTGGTATTTTTCTAGCACATTTTTCGGGGTATCACATTATGAAGATGTTCTAGGGGCCTGAATTGACTTGGAAACGTTTTACGATGAAATTACAGAGTTCCCAAAGTCTTACATTAGCCCATTTGTAGGTTTCAAAGGTCTCTGTCATTAGTGAAGGTAAAAAAATTTACTTCATTGGATTTAATAGATCGATTCACTTTTCATGAATCCGAAGACGTAGCCTTCGGGTGAACTCTGTTATCAATTTTCATTTTATGGATGTTTTATTTCAGTTTGATGAAGCTTTTGATTAGATAAAATCAGTTATGGATTTTTATTAATTTGGTTAAGAAATTCATCAATTAAAATGGGAAATTAGACTTAAGTGAAAATTTCAGTATCCATAATCCAAAAAGTTTAAACGAATGCACATTTCAGTGTTGTGATTGAAAATCAGATTGAGGTGCATCTATGAACATGAAATTAAGTAATTTTGGAAAATTGAACCATAAAATTGAGTTTAATTTTGAGATCCTTGGAAATGATTAAAAGTGGAAAAATTAACACCCATTTTCGATCAATTTCCCATATACATCAATGGGAGGATGTCCTTTTTCCACCGCCACAGTTTCCTCTTCAAAGATATAAATTTAGAGTTTATTTATAATTAAAAATATATATTTACTAATTATAATACAACATGATTATGATGAGTCTACTTTCTATATCATCTATTGGGAGGGTAAGAGTCCTAAGAGAAGGATACATCTCTTATCTTCTAATTGAAATATATTTATCTTTCAAAAATTCCAAAAACAATTTGATTATGAAAGTTTTACTTCCCATATCAACTTGCATGAGGATAAGGACATTGAGAGTAGTAAACATCCTTTATATACTTCTAGGATTTTCCTTCACCGAGGTGTAAATTTATGTTTTGTTATTCAAATTGATTAAATTAATTTGGAGTTCATTTTTAACTATATATTTAGATTTTATTTTCTAATTTATTTTATGTGAGTTATAATGAGAGCATGTATTTCCACATATCATCATAGGCAAGATGATTTCAGCCTATTGCGAAGAAGAAAAATACATAATTAAAAATCCAAAGTTTCGATGCAAAGAGCATTAATGATATACTCCCAATTATTAAAGGGGAGATGACTCATTGAATAACTAGGGCCATACACCAAACATCAAAATATGAGAGATAAACATATAAACAATGAGTGATAGGGAACATGCAAATGACCGCGTATGTAAATGACAAAGATGAAGACATTTATATATGTTTAGGGAAAGAAAGTATTTAATTTGTTTATTTCATATTATAATGTTATTGTTTTGTGTTTTAAATTTATTTTATTTCACTTTATCATTATATTACTTTATGTTATTTTCAATTAATTTAATTTTTCATTTATAATGATTTAGTTTCATTATGATAGATTTACCATTCATTTTTTTGTTTGAATAATTGACCAAGCCCAAAATTTATTCATACACGTTATTATGTATAATGGTATAAAATACCAATGAAAAATATACTTGATCTTGGTCATTTTAACTCAAATAAATTTTGAAAACACTCAAGACAAGCAATTTTAAATTACATAATATGCATCATAAGAGTTTAGGAGAATAAGAGGTATATGAGGGTAATTATGTTTTGAAACTATAATATTTTTGATGCAGATCATCCAAGGTCCAGGGGCCATCCTGTAAATTTTTTTATAATCATGGGTGTGTGAAATATGAGAGAGTTGTAGAGTCGAGTGGTGATTACGCAGAAGATTGGAAATACTTTACGCAATGGTTGTTAGTAACGAGCACAATTTGTGGAGTACGTAATTGAAATGGATTTGCATAGTGTGTGTAAAGTTTGTAGAGAAGAATGAGTGTGGAAGAATAATGTGTAGCGGTGATGGAGTTTTTCTTAGCTTGGTAGGTTGAAGGCACGTGGGAATAGAGGAGTTATGCACAATAATGAAAGTTTACTAAAGGCCTACAATCCTGAAAAGAAGTATTAAATAGTAATCAAACTACAAATGAGGCATGTGAAAGGTTTAGAGAAGGCCTAGAATTGCACGAGACAATGTGCGGGAGGTGTTAGAGGTATATCTTGAGTATATGAAAGCGTGAAAAAGAAGACAAATTCCCGCGAAGAGTGCAAGTGAATAATGTGTGGAAAAACTAGTAGTTGACAAAAATGATGGATAAGTCAGCTAATTGTTCCCGTGTTCCATATATCTAAAAAAGAAATAATGGTTAGAAAATTCCAAAAATAGGTGGAGTGTGTGTCATTGCGGAAACAACTAGGTGGCGAAAGAAATAGCTCAGAGAATTAATGAATTCAAGCTCAAATTTGAATTTGAGCGAGAAGAAGGATCCAACATAGAGAGAAGTAGGAAGGTGCAACTATATAACAAAGACATGTTCACCGAAAAGGGAGGAGAAAAATAAAAGGAGAGTTGGAAAAAGGAATAAAAGGATGAACATGCTAAGGTCGAGGTTGTCGAATGTGCTTGTGAGCATAAATTCTAGTTGAGGATAGATATTAGGGAAACACCTAGAGTTTGAATACACCCCATGAGAGGGTGTTTATAAGCTCCACAATAGTAGCTACATGTAGATGTTGTAAAGGTTACAATATATCAATAGAAAATCTAGAACTTTTATTTTGCATTCGATTTTGTGACTTTGTATTGGGGGAGGTTTTGCATCAGGTGGTATCAGAGCAATCTACTTTCCTATGAGAAGGAAGTGGGAAAGTTGGAAAAATATTGAATATGAGGAAGCTACCAAGGTTATTGTGTTCTCCATTATGAGAAATGTGGGTAAGGAACACAAAAATATATCCCAGAGTGTAATGGCCATAGGATATACAAATCTTTCTCATGAAGAAAAGATGCTTCCAAGAAGAAGGGATTATTTAGATGCAACATTTGTGGATATTTTGGATAAGGTGTTGGATGATATAAATGTTGTGAAGACTAGACTTTAGGATGTGGAGGAATATCACCAAAGAAGATGGGTTCTTGTGGTGAAAAACATCTAGAAGGAGGTGAGCTTCTCGACATAGACTCAATGGTGTAGGAAGTGTTATGAAAATAAAGTGTCATTATAGCATTGAAGGGAAGAAAATGTGTGCACATAGGCATAGCCATAGATTTTGTGAGTAGAGCGCAAGAGAAAAGAGAAATCGTGTGTAGGAATACTACCGAGGAATGTACGAAAGATAGATAATGGAAATATCTCACAAGTTGAGAAATGGGTAAATAAAGAAATCACTTGGAGAAAGGAAGCAACGCGTAAGAATATTACACTAGAAAAGGAGGTTATTGGAGGAAATAATATGGCCATTGTATACCAAGAGCGTACGAGAGGATTATGTAAGCCCATATACGAAGGTAGAATCCTAATAGATGGAAAAGAGCGTGAAAATTAATGCGTGTAAAGAAGTGGGAGTACCATTGCAAAGGAAACATAAAAAGTGAAAATTTCCCCAAGGAAACTAAATTAGAGCAGCTCTCGAGAGGATATTGTGTGTGAAAAATAGTGCACCAAGGAAGAGGGAGATTGATAGAGATCCCAACTAGAATCATGTAGAGAAGCATGCAGAGAAGAAGAGTGCAAGGAATAATTACGCAAAGAAGGAAAAATCACTCCAAAGGAAACTCAAGAGGAGCAATCCAAGTAGGAAACTGTAGGTGTGTGCGGTGTGAGAGGTACATAGAATAAATAACTTGCAAACAAGGGTATGAAAGCAATGCAAAGAAATTGCTTTGGAAGATGTGCAAGTTTTCATGCAGTAATAAAGGAAGGAGGGGAGCACTATGAAGAGGCTCCAATATATTTACACAATGAAAAGGGCACAAGGGAAGAAAGAGAGGAGAAGGAAATTTGTTTAGACCAATTTCCTTGAAACAAGAAGAAGAGATGTGGCCCAAAGCCACCAAAGTAGATTGTGTGGTGCGAAGAAAGAGCACCACCGATAGAGAGGATATAAAGACCAATGTGAATTGATAAGAATGCACCAATGAAAAGGAGAATATGGAAAAGTATCTATGAGGAAGTGAAAGAGAAGTGACTTTGAGCAAGTAGATCACGTCCCGATAGTACATCAAGAGTTAGAGTGTTTTCTAACATAGGCCGAGAATAAGAGAAGGAGAGGAAAATCTTATGAGAATAAATCAAGCAAGGAGATGAAACCTACACAAAATAAGGGTGCAAAGAGGAATGTATAGGTAAGAAAATTCACAAGGAAGATAATCCACCGACGAGAGAAGGGATAAGGTGGATCGGTGGACTAAGAAATGGATGGTTTGCATGGGTCCAAATCCATAAGTACACAATTAATTAGACACACAAAGGAAAAGAGAGTAGGTAAAGGAATCACAGGATATTGTGTAGATAAGAGATAGTGTGCAAGGAGAAACAAAACCGATAGGTGCCAAAAAAGGAGATTGCGGGAGAAAAAGAGGTCATGATAGAAAGGAAACAAGAGAAAAGTAAGGATGTGTGTCGGGATAGAGTGTGTATCAAAATCCCTTGGGAAGGATAAGGGCATAAAATATTGTACAAGGAAGAATAACTACATGAATTAAAGGAGCCAAGAGAAATAATTCATGATAGAAGGGTGACCTGAAGATAGCAACATAGGAAGAGAAGAGAAGAATTTCATGTGGTATGAATATGTAGGAGGAAGAAGCATAGAGGTGAAGTGGGCTAGGAGAAATAAATCCTGAAGGATTTAGGTGGAAGTATACATATGTTGGTGCGAATAGACTTATTAAATAAGTATGTTAGAGAAAGCGTAGACTAATAAAACAAAAGGCTTGAAAGAGAATCCTTAGGAGGATGGGGATGCTTCAAAGGAAAGTAGATACTTGTAAAGGAGAATAGAAAAAAATACTCACAAATGATCAAGGAGAGAGATCCATTTGGAGGATGCCAGCGATGGTGATTTGAAGCTCACAAAAAGTTTTAGGATAATGCAGATAAATCATATGAATGTGACTAGGAACTGGAAGAGACACCATAAGAAGCACTAAGTCCATGATAAGGTTTAGAAGATGAAGGAACTAGAATTGTCAGCCTTAATAGTTCAAAGAGTGTTTTTACCACTCACTTAGTCTACTTGAGGTGGACCTCAAGTTTAAGTACCTCAGGTGTTTGATGCAAGAGCATCCAAGGTTTAGGGACATCTTGCATAGTTTTTCACTAAGCATGGGTGTGCACATGATGGGAGAGTTGTAGAGTCAAGTGAAAATTGTGTAGAAGTGTGAAATTACTTTACGTAATGGTTATCATCAAGGAGCACAATACATACATTATGTAGTTGAAGTGGGTACACAATAGTGCATGTAAATCTTGTGGAGAAGAGAAAGTGCAAAAGAATAATGTGATGTGGTGCACCTAGGATTATGGCAAAGATGATGGAATTTTAGCTCATCTTGATAGGCTAGAGGCACATTGGAACTTTGAAGGACTTATGTGTAGTAACTACAATGTGTAGAAGGTGTAACGGAATGAAAATAAGGATTGCAAAATAACCGAAATAAAGAGGAGACATGTTGATGGTTTAGAGACGGTCCATTATACCCATAGATGGTGCACGAGAGGTGTTAAGTGTAAAAATTTAGTATATGAATGTGTGGAATAAGAATAAAAATAAGATACAAAAGAGTGCAAGTGAGAATGCCTGTAAAACTAGTAGTTGAAATAAATGATGGAAAATTCATAACCGATCGTCTCAGGATGATTGACAAATACCTAATGATCAAAATATTCCAATTACTAGGTGGGATACGTGTCATTTCGGATCATCTAGATGACACCGAAATAGCTCAAAGAATTAATGAAATCAAGTTCAAATTTGAATCTAAGTGGGAAGGAGCTATGGTGGAGAGAATTGGGAAGGTATAACTATATGACAAGGATGAGTTCATCGAAAGGGGAGGGCATTAAAAAAAAAAGAGATTCGACACAAGGAAGAAAATGATAGACTGCCAAGGAAAAAGTTGTTGAATGTGCTTGTGAGTATAAAGTCCAATTGAGGATAGGTATTAGGAAACACCTAGAGTTTGAATACACCCCATGAGAGGTATTTTGTAATATCTATAAGAGTAGTTGCATGTATATTTCATAAAGGCTATAGAAATCAATAGAAACTCTATAAATTTTATTGTGTAGTTTGTTTCATAACTCTATAGCGGGGTAGGTCCGTACTTCATTTTTTCTATTGTAATATTTTAATAATTTCTCATATCTATAATTTGCAGCTTCTATACGTAGGAAACATTAATGAAGACAAGAGCAAACATTGACATCCCTAAGTAAATTGAGAAGTTTGGAATGTTTTCTTCAACAAATGGACAACAAATGATGTTAATAGAGTTATAATTTAGTTAAACTAATAAATTATATGTTAAAAAGATGAATTTATTAAAAATTAAATATTTTACTAAAATTACTGTTGGGACCCAATATTTTATAAACAAAATAGGTATTTTTCTAAATACTTTTCCCATAGTGTCTAATGTACTCTATTTTTGGCATGCATACACCATTTTTTTAGATCCAAGTTTTGTTGGTGCACATATTCTAATATTGAAAGGGAGACCTAAAATATATGCATGTGACAATCTAATATAAGACCAAAGGCTTGCATGTAAGGCTTCAGGAGAGCCTATATAAGCGCGAGGGACTTAGGTTATACTCATCAAATCCCACATGTAGGAATATGATGAAGAAGTCATGTTGAGAGGAAATCAAATAGAATTAATTTCCAAGATAGGCCACATATGATTCAAATTACATACCATTGGCATGCTTTGGTAGGGAAGAGGCAATTTGGTTCCAAGGCATAGTCAACATATTACAACAAGACAAGGGAAACACATAAATGGGGCATAATTCACAAGAAGCTAGAGCTTCCATGTATTATAACAAGACAGACATGGGTGTCATATGTCAATGCATATCACCCTCTTAATTTAGGGAAATAAATTTTAAACGTGTCTCAAGGGACAATGTGATTAATAATGAACAACAAATGGAAATATCTCATTAGTATAAATACCCATTTAATTATTTTTGTAAAGGTTTTGTTCAAGTTTTAAAATAAATGGATGATGTTATATTGTGATTTTTATCACGGAACCACTACATGATACCCAACGTAATAGAGGACATTGAACAATACATAAATAGAGTGCAAAATATTATGACCATATGTTTGTGTGTATTAAATCATTGAGTAAATAGTAAGATAATGTGTTTCCACACATTGATTTAGATAACCACACTAATCTAATTGTTTCCCGTGAATGAACTCTTGAAGCACACCAAATATAATTGGGTGGAAAATCATCATTTGTTTCAAACCCGATGGGGACCCATTCCTTCCTCATGCATCATGTGGTCATGTTATGGACATGCTTGGTGTGATAGGATGGTATGTGGGTGTTGTGATATCTTGCAGGACATAGCAGTAGGAAAGAGTCACGCATCCAAGCCTATTTATAAGGGAAGACCTTAGGCATGCAACATTTTGCTTCTTTTATCAAGATATATTGAATTGTGTTGTTATGATCAGGTGGGAGAGTAATGTTTCCTCTCACTTGAGATAATATTTAGCATTGGATGGATAGGGTAGAATAAATCTTTATTTAGAAACACGCAAGTCATTGGTATTTCTCATTAAGGACTTGGGCATAAAGTAACCTCTACAACACACTCTATGAGACGTTACTCATTGAGCTACCTACCAATCTATATGTTTGGTTGGATGTTTATTGCTTGAAAAAAATTGAATATGGGGAAGAAGTATAGTTGGACTTTAGAGCACACTAGAATACTTTCTCAACATGACATAAAGTGGATACATGTAGTGGAATTTTTGTGG
The DNA here is from genome assembly GCA_018340775.1 of Taxus wallichiana var. yunnanensis. Classification (NCBI taxonomy): domain Eukaryota; kingdom Viridiplantae; phylum Streptophyta; class Pinopsida; order Cupressales; family Taxaceae; genus Taxus; species Taxus wallichiana. The sequence goes on from CM031234.1 coordinate 847,856,308, forward strand.
AGAGTATTCATTCATAGCTATGTCATTGAATACACTATTTTCATGTACTCCTACACGGATGAGAAATAATACAATTTTTATATGGTATGTGTCGATCCTACATATGAAAAGTTCCTTTAGCAATCAAGAATCCAATGGTCGACTTGGGAATCGAAATATTCCACATGGAAATTTAAAATCCTACATGTGTGAGCAATGTAGGAGGGTGAGTGAGGAAATAAGAACCTAATGTTGCGACATGGGTTGTTTATATGAGTGCATGTTGAGGGAAAAGTGATATGAAGATGTATAATGCAAGGTAATAGCCAATAAGGGTCTCCATCAGAGAATGAATCAATCTTAGAACTAGCACAAAAATGTAAGGAGAATGGGAATGACATGAGGGAGATCAAAGAAAAGAGGGATACCCAAGGAGATATGAGCCACGTGCTCATGTAGAATGACCTTTGGAGTAAGATGATAAGTAGTACAATGCTAATGGAATCATGTCCCAACCTGGCATGCATGCTCATGCACCTAGATTTATTTATATTGACCAATTGGTGGCTATCAAAACTAGAAATGAAGAAGAGTCAAAAAAGGATAAAGGGAAAGATGTCTTAGATGGATAATTCCCCTGCGTTCTATAAGAAATTATCTTTATTCATGAAGACAAGAAAGATTACATTCATTCACCCCAAAAATATACATGTTGCATGTTATTTTAGAATGATGAATATTAGACAAGCAAGTCAATCTAGAAAAAGTGTACAAGGAGGGATTGGGCACATGGTGCCAAACCAATAAGAGGGAAAAGAACATCCAAGTGGGATGATCATGTGCATTTTCAATACAAATATAGAACAAGTCAATTCAGGAAGCAACAATAATGAGACAACATCAGGAGATCAAGTAGCAAAACTCCAACACATGTCAAAGTAATGACTCCCATATAATCTACGCTTGCACCTAATATTTTTTATAATATTTCCCTACATCTCCCAAAATACCATGAAGTAGAACATGATATAGAAAATGTGCTTAAGTGTGATATCATATGGAAAGTTAAGGGGATCACTAACCAAAATTGCAAGGTAATTCAACCCATCACTAACCTATCAAATCACGTACATACTTGTTACCAAAATCATGATCTCCAACAATCGATAATCAACTATGAACTACTAAATCCCACCTTCCTTAAGGAGTTTGATATTCTATAATTTTAGCAAAAGAATATCTTCGCAATCAAAGATATACTTCAATAAATTAATGATAGCATGTGTGCATATGATACATTTTTTAAGAATCTTATATCTAATTTATCATGTGAGATCCATGTGATGTAGCACACATAATGGTGTGTAGGTGGGTTTTTTATTCCTTTTAGATGTTCCCTATCCCATAAAACCTTCACTAATCCACAAGAGGAGCTAGAAGAATAATTACATGAAGAAGTAGTTGGTAGCATCAATATTGGGGCATGTCCATTTATGAAGGCACAAATCATGTAAATGGAAAACCCAATTGGTAAAAATAACTATCAACAATGCCAATGATACGAGAAGTGGCATTTTGTGCACTCGACTATGAGGTTGAAGGTAACACCAAAAAAAAATTCCCACCAAATTGTGTTTGGCATGTTAAAGGCATGTTAAATACATGAAGAAGGCCATGATATAAGGAATTTCCCCTTAATTTAGCACATAACCTAGACAAAGGTATCATTATATTGTAAAAAAATTGATACACACACAAATAACATGGAAAATTATCATGTGACATACCAAATACATGAGGCTTGAGATCTTGGGATAAGAAAAAAAATCATGGGAAATAAACAAGAGGAGCATAAGGGAAATGTAGAAGGGTGAGGTTGGTGAGCATGTAGAGGTCACAACAGAGAAATATTTCCACTAAGGACTTATTATAAGTGAGGATCTCTAGAATCCCTTTATAAGTGAGGATATCTAGAACACTACCAAAGGGATTGCTCAACATTTTCAGTATGCATATATTGTAGAGGGGAACACAAGGAAAAATAATACCCCAACCTATATGTTATGATTAAGTAAAATAGTGAGAAGGGTGCATGCGTGATAAGAATTGTGGATGCTATACCCAAAGTGAGTACAAACCTAATCCCATCATGTCAAAGACAAATCCATTCCCAAAGGTCCATATTACTACAAGAGAATATGCTACAAGTGTGTAAGCTTTTGAGTTACCTTTGGAGGCAATAAAGCGTGAAAAAATCCATCCGGGAAAATTCTATTCTAAAGAGAGACAACAAAAAGAGGTCACATAGGAGATAAGGAGATAGTCAAAGATATCTCGAGGAGAAATTAAATTCCTCTAGGAAGACATATGCCCTAGAAAAAAATTCAAAGGTCATCTAATGTGTGAGGAATACGAAACTATTTGTTTCTATAATTTTGCAATATCTTGCACACAAAAGGAATCATTCCACTTGTTGTCAAATGGCTCTCTTAACAGCTCAAATACTTTGTAATAAGTAAGAACCTTTGTCACACACAATGAAGGGATATTAAATCCACATAAGATAAAGAATATGAATTAGATATATTGGTTTATGAATGCATATATTATTGGAACATCAATGACATATTGGTAGACACAAGTGTAGAAGTCAACATACTCACAAATGAAAGATGGAACAAAATGGGACACCATGCACTTCATCCCTCACCACACATCTTATTTATGGCTAACAAAACATGCATCCTACTAATAGGGGTCTTAAATAATTCCATTAATAACATCATGGGATTTCAATTCAAAGGGAATTTTGAGGTGATTGAGATAGCAAAGGAAGATAAATTTTCAATGCTCCTTATATTTCCTTGTTGTTACAACAAAAATATAGACCTACACTTAAAAAAGTGATATATCATATTTAATAATGACACCCAACCTATGATTATTCCAATGGACACTAGCCACATGAGCCCATATATAAAATTTGTTGATGGAAAATAAAACGTGGATCATATATACAATATCAAAGCTAATAGCATGGACCATTTTGATCCAGAAAGTAAGGCGTGCTCTAATGGGATGAGGTGCATTCAATCCTAGACATAACCAAAAGCAGCTTGTGAAAATCAAGCACATGATTAATATGAGCTAATTAGACATGATTATAGTGTCATTCAATAAAATAAAGTTAAATGCTGAGTACAAAGGAAAAACCCAAGGTAAAGTTTATGTGGTGACTTGGTAGGGAAAATGTTGCACCTGTGCCTCAATACCATGGTGGGGAAGACATCCAATAGTTATTGTGGAAAATGGATTACATGTTGCATGAGAGGGTGCAAATAAATACAATAGTCTATATGGTAAGATGAACTATGGAAATATAGTGGTTAATGTATCACCCTTATCTAGAATCATTGAACCAAGTACATGATCCATGCACATAAGGTTTCAAGAATCAAACTATGCACACAAGCTACCAATCTACAATGGAATAATCAAGCCCGAGAAGCACTTGGAAAAGTGTGAAGCAATATGGAAAGATATTTTTATGATACTAAAATATGATATGTGGAATCATTAATTCTACCATACCTTGCACATTTGGGGGCATTTATGGTACGTAGATAATGAGGCATGAAGGATACCACAACTTGGGAAGAGGTAGAAGTTCATTTTTTCAAACTTTCACCTTTACCTCTTATATGCCCATCAGCATCAATTGATCTAATGGATTAAATGCACAATATTTGGAGATAATGTTGTTATAGAGGAGTACATGATAAAATTCTACAAACCTTTTATAAAAATAATGAGGTGGCTCTATTGAAAACCTTCAAGGAGTGCAGCACCAATAGTGACTCCGAAAGAGGATGAGGTGGTATGGCTAGAGCGCAACCGCATGAGGAAAGGAAAATAAAAAATGTTTCATCGTATTGACGAGGGAACAAGATCCAACCATCTCAATATCAAAACCTCGGTTGGCTCGGATAAGGTCATTTATAGGGATGTAGAAATGAACTATACAATTAGGCCCTAAAATCTATCAAGGTCAATATTAACACCAAAGTGAGGTGTCAAATATCTAAATAATCGATGACTATTAATCTAAGAGAGTGATAGAAAAGATAATAGAAATTTTGCATGACTATGTAGATCTATTCTCACGTAGCTACTCAGAAATGAAGGGTGTGCATCCTTCTTGGGAAGATGCACATAAAACTAGTAGAGGGTGCTAAGGTAATTCACAAAATTCCATTCAAATGAATCCTAACTCCGTATGCAAAATTCAAGGAAGATATTGACAAAATATTGGTAGTAGGGGTGACGAATCCAATGGAGGAGTCTGATTGGTTTAACCCCATGGTGATTATTATTAAGAAGGATGATTACATTCAAATATGTGTAGATTATAGGTAATTAAATGTAGTATACCTTGTAGACCCTCTTCTCACTCCTTTCATTGAGAATATCTTTGAAGGTTTCATAGAGAGAGGAATATACACCTTCCTAGATGGGTTTTCATGTTATCATCTAGTGAAAATAGATAAGAAGGATCAACATAAAGCCACGTTTGAAAATAAGTGGGGATACTTTTCCTACGTGATAATTCCCTTTTGGATGAAGAATGCACTTGCGGTGTTTTCATGAATTGTAGTGGTTGTGTTTGAGGTTTTCATCCTTAAATTTTTGCAAGTCTACTTGGATGACTAAACGGTGGATGGTCTAGTCAAGGATCATTATGAATGCTTACACCTAATGTTTGAGAGATGTTATCAACTCCAAATATATTTGAATCTAAAGAAGTGTGTTTTAAAACTCCTTTTGGGATGTTTCTTAGGTATATTATATGAAAATATGGAATGTTAGTAAACCCAGCAAGGATAGTAGTTATTGGTCAACTCAAAGTTTCACAAACACATAGGGATGTGCATGCATTCCTTGGGAATTATGGTTATTATAAATAATTCATCAAAGGGTATGCCAAGATATTCATGCCCTTGGAAAAATTGCTAAAGAAATAAGGAGATTTTGAGTAGAATGAATACCAACAAAAGGCCTTTGAAGAATTAAAGGAAAAACTTTTTGGTGTGCTCATTATACAATTTTTAGATTGAAAAACTTCATTTCACATCCACATTGATTTATCTAGAATATTAGTAGGAATAATTCTCTTGTAACCAGGAACTAAAATATTGATCATCCAATTTTATTTTCGAATAGAAAACTCACCCTCATAGAACAAAATTACATCAACATAGAGCACAAAGTGGTCTCACTAGTCTATGCACTATGGAAGTTTTGGAAGTACTTGTTAGCAAATCCTTGTATCCTCTTTATAGACCATTTGGAACTCAAAGATCTAGTGAACAAGGTGGTTCTACATGAGAGAATATGTTGGTGGATAATATTGTTCTAAGGATTCCAATTCTCAATAGTATTGAAACAAGGAAAGAAAAATGTAGGGCCTAAGTATCTTTAACGCATCACCACTAGTGAACAAGAAAAAATTATTGAATGTGGTATACAATATTCCCAACTCTTGCACATTAAGAGTGTGTCAAATGAACTAAAAACATCACATGCTTCCTCTAATTTGTTTTGGCCCCAAAAATTGGAGCATATAGAAAAAAAGTAGTTGGAAATGAAGGTTGTGTCATTCCAACTCATCAATGGGGAGTTATATAAAATTGGGAGAGACAAGTTGATGATAATATGTGTGATGGACCACAAGAAATAATACATCCCAATGGAGGAACATGTAGGGATTTCAGGTGGTCATTATTTCAAAGTGAGGTAACTAGTGCAAGGTATTAATAGAAGGGTTATGGTGATAAAACTCGATATAAGATGCCATAGACTATGCACACAAATGTGATCATTATCAACAAATTGGTAAACCAAGCAAGCGGGATGAAATTCCTTTGTATCCATTCCTCACACAAGATCTATTTGAGAAGTGGACTATTGATGTTATTGGACCCATCAACCCAATGGTACGGAGAACAAACACAAGGTATATAATAATATAAATATATTACCTTGCCCTTTGGTTCAAGGTCACAACAATAAAATATTACATTATAGTGACAACCACTAGGTTCATATGTGAGAATATCATTAGCATATATGGGTTTCTAGTGATTCTAACAAGAGATAAGGGTACTTATTTCCTAAATGAGATGGTGTGCGTCTATTTATCTAAAAATTATGATCACACGTAATGAAAAAAATCCTTCAAGAAAATTTAATGGTGGAATACTTCAAAAGATTTTGAGCAAGAGCCTCGACAAGATTTTTTTGCAGTTGGGAGAACGGATAGGGATGAAAATGTATCAATAGTTTAATGGGCATATTACAAAATATAAAAAGGTTAAATAAATCAAAACCATTGGTGTTTGGTTTGGAAGTTTTTATACCTATTAATTTCAAGGTATAATAACTCATAATCACTTGTAATGTTAATCTAGATGATGAGGAATCAATATTAGATAACCTAACAAATATCATTAATTAGGATGAAAAAGGGTGCACACCTAATGGAGTCAAGGCGTAGAGAAATGAATACAAAAGGTGTGGCATGATAGAAATATTTTGAGTAAAACATTATCAATGAGTTATCTAGTTCTACCATATGACTTAAAGTTTGCATGCCGCCTTAGAAGTTTGAAAACTCATTAGTTAGGGCCCTATGAATTCCATGATATCTTTCCAATAGGGGCATGTAAACTAAAAATTCTCAATGGGGATTTGTTGTCATTTCACTTCAATGGAAGTAGGATAAAAATAGACAACACGTGAAGGTCATTTTTGTAATTTGAATAAGGCATATGTCATTAGTGTAAGAAATATTTTCCCTTTTAGGTAGTTTGGATTTCTACACTTTCTTTTTAATTTTAATAAGAGTGGTTTCTTGGTACACTAAAATTTTGGATTCAATCATTCTCTATTTTATTCAAAATTTTGGAAGGCTATACAATTTCGCTTTGAACTTGTTCAAAATTCATATACTTTCTACATCAAGAGTTATAAAATAGAGATGATATATTCTCATGTGAGGGATCGTGTGAAAAATTACTATGAAGTGAGACATTGTATGGAAAATATTGCGCATATAGGAAATATAATGTGATTTGGGCATGGGAAAATAAAGGAACCTTTGTAAGTGCAAGGTTGAAATAACTTGGTCATAAAAATGATAGAAGAAACATAAGATGAATGGTGAAGGCATATCATAAGTAAAATTTGGGGTGCACGAGAGAAAAATGTGGAAGGAGAAAAGTGTTTTGTATAAAGTACATAGGGCTAGGAAACATGTGCAAGAATTGGATGTACTAGATGTGTAGGAAATTTGGTGTGGCCCAGAATGCAAGTATTAAATGCAGCTATAAACACGGGAGAAAAATAACATGAATTCCAAAAGAATCACAACACATGTATGGAATTTGATGATTTCATTGACAATTTTAATTCAATTTTAAAATCATATAAGGAGTGTGAAATGGAAGTATGAGACAACTGATAACCAATTAACATTGAATAGAAAAGGTGAAAAAGTGATCATTCACACATGCAAAAATTAATGGCAATGAGACATGCAATTTCAAGAGGTGTATAAGGAATAAAGGAACTCATTTATAAAACACTTGCATTCATTAACATTTTATAGCTCTAGCAAAAATGGAAGTGTTGGTTGTAGAAAATATTGTAAAACACAAACCAGACTTATTCTTCCATTGTTTACACACCATGAGCTTAGAGACATATTAAGAAATAAAGTAAGAAATGATCGAGATAGGAAAAGTACAGGTTGTAGGTTATAAATTCGTCAACTTCCTCTATCAAATTCCATTAATATGGGGTCAAGATCTTCTAAAAAATAAGTTATGGGGTCCTTAATCGCCCCATTTTAAATCAACAAGGATCGAGGAGCATAAAAATTTTGACAAAGGAAGACTTATGGAGGTATGGGACTTGAGTTCCATTCAACAATCAACCTCCTCTAGTAGTTAAAATTTGTTGAAATAATCGAGTGACTCAATGTTGGATGAATAAGAGGAAAGAGTGATAATAAAATAAATATGAAGAATTGGAAGAGGAATATGAAGAAGATCATACCACTATTTCATCCATAGAAATAAGCAAGAAGAAGGTGCACTTCATGATGCCAAGTAGAAAGGTAAAAGGAAAGGATAATATTCTCATGCCCCTCTAAAATATATTCAGTAAAATGTAACATACAAACTCGTGTGGTGTGTAGAGAAGAGTGGATATCTATGGTGTAGGAGTGCAAAATATGCAACTTTAATCATCGCTCATTTGGATTACATGAAACAATCACTAAGAACTACGTGAATAAAAATAACCAAAATACCATCGAGGGTGGGATCACCTTTGATGATAGTTTCAAGTGCATGTTGGATTGGGGGTATTGCAACTTTTGTAACTTCAATACTCTATAAATATCATGGAATTTATTCAATTCCTTCTCTTATGCATCATGAGGGTTACTTCCAATTCACAAGGAAAATGACAAGGATAAAGTCCGCTTTGATAAGAAATACCTTAGACCGATAAAGATTAGGAATGATCTTGGGTTGATATGTGTGATGAGAATTAGATAGAGGGAATATCTTTTTTTTTGAAATATAAATGAGTGTGCACCTTCCCCATTTCCAACATCATGGACCCAAGCACCATAACTATAGTGTACCTTCTCATTTGTAAGTTGGTGTGATCATAAAGTTCGATGGAGGAAAAAAATTATTACACATGGTGCATAATATGCCCAAGGGAACATGTTACAACATCTTGCAATATATTATAAAGATATAGAAGCAAATATAGGAATGACACCGCCATAGGAGGAAAGTTCCCATGGGTACAATCTTATTTTTATAATTTGCAATGATATTGACATACCTAAAGGATTTGGGGAGGTAACTTGGTAGTTTACCCTTGAAGATAAATCACCCATCATAACCTACAAGGACTACCTTGGCTCTACTACACTCACCCATCATAAGACAACTAGTGAATGAACTTTAAGGCATCCTTTGAGGATGAATGGAACATACCTAAAATTTAACTAGAGTTGGTGAAAGACCATTTATAATTTGTGGTGATGCAACATTACTCTTTGGCATACACCACTCTTAACAACAACATGGCATATTGGGCTAAGCTCCCTTTTAGTTTCACTATTAAGTACTTTGTGAAATCCATAAACCAGATAAAGAATAAAAATAAAATCAATATGGATGTAAATCATGTTGATGTTGATACTCATTATCTAATAAGGAAATAAAGGCTTCCATCGAAGAGTGCATATGTGGAAACATAGGTGACCGATCTCTGCATGATTGGTCCATAACAAATTATTTTTGTGAATAATTAGGTGTGCTAAAGGTATTACTTCCAAAAAGACAATAAAATGTAGAAGGAACAATCCGAAAGAATAGGATGACGAAGATAAAGAATTGCACATGCCCAAAAAGAGAAAATTAGTAAAATAAAAAGATATAAGACACAATAAGTTGAAGGTGCCATTGAGGATCCTTGAGTGAATTAACAAATAATAATAGGAATAATGAGACCCATATGATGTACCACTCAACAAAAAATAAAGAGCGACTCTTAGGACTAGTAACTATGATGGATTAGTTACACGTGTGGAAGTTCACCCAAGGGAACATAAGGATCCATCCCACAACCAAGGAGGAAGTTCAGACATAAATCTCCTCTCAAACATGTGTGCTTTGGAGAAACATGCACATGAACAAGGAGAAAACATAGGTAAATATGTATAGGAACATAACAATGAAAGAAGGGTGGGGAGGATGCTAAGACTCTAGAAACTACACTAACCAAACCATCCCCTCAAAAATATCAATCGGGTAGTGAAGTCTGAAGAAATGATGGGAAAAACATCCAAGATTCTCGACAAAGAATGACCTATCATGCCTACTAAGGAACCTCATATTATAATCAATATAGGAGATGAGGAAGAGGAAGAGGAATAATACTAGATCTATGAGAATGTAATAACCGAGGAGATGCATGAGAACCGTAAAAGTTTTAAAGGAAAATAAAGACATGGAATTTGAGGAAGATGAGGAGATCAAGCATCTCGATGAGGATGAACCAATGAAATATCTTCATTTTAATTCAAAAAGGAAAGAAGAAGTTATATTTACTCTTCTAGAACTACGTGGATCACACCAACATGAGTTCTAACACCATGAATCCGGTGTCATTCATAATGCATGTGTGAACAGATGATCCAAAATTTTAAGTTTTAACTTCTATCCTACACACCCCACTCGGAAAATATTGTGAAAGGAATGAAGGTATACTTTTTGGATACCTACCAAATTATGGAGACACGAGTGGTGACATGATACTTAAAATATCCATATGTTTAGACCCTAATTATATTTCTTAATGCGTAAGGATGTAAGGATATGTAAAAGCTCTCTAATTAACTTCCAACATCAATTATGTATGATCAGAATAATGCATTCCAACTTCAAATGAACTAATAAATTGATAGACAATAAGTAACTTGTACAAAATATAAGAGAAGAGAGAGAGACTTATGTTGTTTAGGAAGAATATAGAATGATTTAGGTGTATCAAGAAGTGGAATAGGAGAATCTATACCTTTATATCTTACACATAATATTTTGGAACTAGAAAAATTATAGGTTCATGACCATACAATATTATTATAGTGTAGGAAGAAGATGTCTTGGACCAAAAGATAGTTGGGATATGAAACTTTTTGGTGCTTCACTTTTCTAGAAATAGTTCTCGTTGTGTGTCACTCTTCTTCGCACAACCCGTTGGAGCTCAAACTTGTACCCATTTCTTATCGTGTTGGCCCGAGTTGTTGAGGCAACAATGGTATTGCCTCCAAGTTGTGGGACCTTGCACGCTCAAGATAAACCTCCAGAGAAGGTCGGTTCCTATACCTACTTCTAACACAAACAATACTCCTAATGCTGGAAATGAAGCTATCTATGCTACTCTATGATTCCAAGGGATCAGGGTGAGAAGGAGATGCATGAAGGAAATCCTAAGCTAAGGGAAGTCTATATCACTAGAAAGAGGGCTGATCACTCTCCACGAGGGGAAGGAAAGCGAGAGTGCACGAGAGAGAGGGTAGAAAAGCACATGCCACGACAACCACTTAGACTTGGATTTCACCGCACCGACAACACAAAGAAAATGGAACCCGTAAGTAGGAAAATGCACACAACAAGCCGAGAATGAAAACAAAGAGGCAAGACAAAACAGAAATGAGAAAAGGGAAGAAACAATTTCCACAAAACATGATTTTATTGCTTAAGGATGCACAATCATTTTACATTCATAGTAGGAGGCGGCAACACATTGCAAAGACCAAGTCCAAGGTCTGAAACTCATGAGAATTTAGTCACCATTTTGGCATGGTGTCGTTACAACAAAGAGGGATCTATTTCAATTAAGAAATTTCTACAATTTATAGAATAATGAAGGAGAGAAGAGGAGGAGAAAGAGGAGGGAAACTCAGATTCAAATATTCAACCACCAACAACAAGCAATAACTTCCTGTAAAACCACTTGTAATTATGTCAAATGCTCCTCCCCATGTCTGTTTGGCATGTAGAGGAAGGAAGGAGACCAAATCTGTAAAAATATGATGGTTGAATTGATTAGATTGTGTGCATTAATGACCAGAAAGATGTTTCCTATTTTCTACCTACCAAATCCCACCCAAATCTGATTTTGAAAATTCCAACATGTAGCCCATGTTAGCAGCTTTCAAATGAGCCCAAGCTGCGGTGTGCTAGATCCCTATAGCAACAGCATTATTTATTTTAAAATATTTATAGTGTAGACCGAACACACAAGACACAAGGCATTCGCTGATTGATTGAAGAAATCAGCCAACTATTTTTTTGTTTTGTTTTGTCTCATTGCATGCGTGTCACACGTTGGTTCATTGTCGATTCAACACCCTATTGGCATGCTTTTATTGGTTGAGTGTAGCACACTCAACTCGATAGGTGATGACATGGCATAGTGAGTGGAACAAAGGAAGGCACAATGTACGGAAGCAAGAGGCGTGAAGGAGAAAAATATAAGGGTGCACAAATTTATGCACACAAAAGCAATACTCATAATTGTAGTAGACAAGTATGTAAGGGGTGTGAGCATTAGGAAAATGAGTGCGCGTGGAAAGAAAGGAAAGCGAGTGAGAAAAATCCAATTAAGGTGTACAACACACAAGTGCAAAGGATTAATTCACAAGGGGAGATGAGTGCGGAGGACTTAGCTGAATTAGAGGGTAAGTCTGCATGAGGTGTGTGTAAGGAGTATGTGATAGGAAGAGAGTGAACGTGGGTGCGCAGAAGGAAGGTGCAAAAGGGGAAATGGAAGGAGATAGAAGAATGCAGAGGGAAGGGGAAGTGCATGAAGCAATTGTGAGAGGAAGTAAAGAAAAGGGGATGAAAAGGGAGAATCAGGAAGGGCACGTGAGGATGCACAGAAAAACTGCAACTATAACAAGGTGCCAAAGAGACTACCAGAGTGCATGCATCCTGAAATGTGCAACATCAAAGTTGCAATAAAAGATAAGTTGCTCGAATAACATGGGGAGTTAGTTAGGACAATAATTTTGTGACTTTCACGGGCTATCTTCATGCTAGATTAAGAGACGAGTAACCTTAGAAGCATCCATTGGACATGTAGTCATCCCGAAATTTGAAGACCTAATCAGAACTCCGAAGAACACCCCGAATCCACTTGAAGGACTATCTAAACTCGAACCGAACTGTGATACTCTCATGTGAAGATATTCTCGCTTGGATTGTGAGAGTGGAAAACTATTCATGGACCATTGGAATTGACTTTCCTTCTAAAAAGTTGAACTATTATCCCGGGAAGCAACAAATGGGTGCAAAAGGAAAGAACACAAAGCGCTAGGAAGAGCACGCCAAAACAAAGCACAACACCATGTACAAAAATATGAATAATCGAGACATGTCCCAAATGGAACATGCAGAGTGTGCATGAGAACTTGTTTTGTTATAAGAAAACCTAAACTAACCTACACTAACCAGAGGCAAAGGGCACTACAGTGAAACCTATAACAGCGGGAGAAGTAGGTGCCTTTCCTCATAAATCATGACCATGTAACTAATTTGGCACTGAACATGGTCTCCACCAAGAGTGAAAAACTGACTTACAAATGGTCTTTCACCCTTCACCTCAAAGTATCAACAAAAATAACAAACACCTCCCTTAGTTACACTACATTTGGATCTAGGAGGCATTGTTGCTTACCTTTAGTACGTTGAAGCTCTACCTCATGCTTTGAACCGAGCATGACTTGTCAGTAACTCGCTTTTGGCTCTAGAATAACCAGATATCCGATTGAGCATGGCCCGATCCTTGTGATTTTCCCATTGCTTTGGATTTCAATCCCATAGATGGGATTATCTTACGACTTTCCTTCGGAAGGTGATTACTTACAAGTTGGATCACATGTAGTTCTCGTGTCTATAAGTAAATTTTTATCCTTCGAGATTGCGCCTTTGAAACTAACTAATTTTTTTCTGAAATAGGCATCCTCATTTGCTCACTCTACACGATCTCGTCTTCCCAAATAAAGTCGCACCATTCTTCAATTGTCCTGCAAATCATCGAACATGATGATATTATTGGTGGGATGATGCATGGGTGAGGGATTGTTTGTTTTTGTCACATGCAGCAAATAGGACTCGAAGTGAGTTGGAAGGATGTGCATAGAATGAATGAGGGTGGAAGGTGTGTGCACAAGAGGAGTGGGAACATGCATGGTAAGAATGAAATGGGTGCATGCGAGAAGAAGTGGGGCCACACGTAGAGGGAAGATGAAAGTGGGATGAAAGGGGAGATGGTGGAGGAAAGGAATTCTTAATGGGAGCAAGGTGCAGGAAGCTAGGAACATTGGCGGTGGGATAAGATGATGTAGGTTAGGGAGAAGGAATGGGAGGGTTATAGGATGGTAGTGCAGGGTGCCCCATTGACAGGGTTGACTAGCACTAGATTTGTGAGCCTCCATTTCTTCAGCCCATTCTATAATCTGAGGCAACATCTCAACAATAAAGTGCAGCTTTTGTTGGGTGCTAAACCAGCTGACACAGGGGCCAACCCATGGACAATGGACCTTGAAGACAACTCTAGCTCCTTTATGGATCACTTGACTCTGAGTTGCATCATGTTCATTTCCATTTCTTGTACATGCCTCTCAAAATTAGCATCTTCTATGGAGTCACCACCATCATCTGCATAAACCTATTTTGCATAAACATTTTGGTTAGAAAAATAACCATATGGGTCAGCTTAGGGGTGGGTTATATGCATATTCTTGATGGGCTCAAAAAATTGATTTGGAGGAAGATTTTGAAATTGTGGGGATGGAGGGAAATAGTTCTGCTGCTACAAATGAGAGTTCTAAGAAGGGAAAGAAGTCATGATTGCACAAATTCAAAAGAGGAAGGTGGAATGATGGTAGAAGAAAAATGAATGAAGGGAAAGAGGGGAAAACTGGTCTGTGAATGAGATAATGGGTGCGCTAAATCGGTGGAGTGGCGATTTTTGAAAGATTCCTCCAAATGCCGAATACCAAAAAGCACACATCAATCTTGCTATCATGAAGATTTAAATCTCTTCAAAATTCTCCCACCAAAGGCGTGCCATAAATTTTGGAGCTCAAACTTGCACTCATCTCATATCGAGTTGAATTGAGTCATTGAGGCAAAAATGGGACCTGCCTCCAAGTTATGGGACCTTGTGCACTCGAGACAGACCTTCTTCAGAGAAGGTCAGTTCCTCTACCTACTTCCGACACCGACACTACTCCTAATTCTATAAATGAATCTATCTACGCTACTCTATGATTCCAAGGGACCAGGTGAGAAGGAGATGCATACAAGAAATCCTAGCCTAAGGGAAGGCGATAGCGCCAAAAAGAGGTTCGATCACTCTCCACGAGGGGAAGGAAAATGAGAGCGCATGAGAGAGAATGTAGACATGTACATGCCACGAGACAACCACGTAGACTCATCTTCCAAAGACATTGAAGCACAATGAAAGTGGAACCCGTAAGAAGGGAAATGTGCACAACATGTCATAGAATGTGAAAAGAGAGGAAATAAGCAACAAAAATGAGAAAAGGGAAGACACAAGTTCCATAAGTCTATAAATGACTATATAAGCATAAAATAGCTAGGGTTTAAATGAAGTAAGCATAAAGCTAAGAGGAGATTAAAAAGAAAAACTTGAAAAAGGTTGGTGAGAGAGAATTCTTGGTGATGAAGCAAAAGCTTGAGAGAAAGAAAGTATTGTACATCTGAGAGGTGTGGAAGATTGTAAATCTTCATTGTATATCTTTTCAAAGCTTTGGATAATAGATTGGCTTGTTTCTTGGTGGACGTAGCCCACATTGGGTGAACCACATTAAATCTGGTGTTGATTTATGTCTCTTGTTTTTGTATATTTCTTCTGGTAGAATATCCACTTTTATTTGCATGTATGCTTAGATCTGATATATTATCTATACAACCGGTGTGCTAACCCCAACAACTGGTATCAGAGCTTTGTTTGAGGTTTTGTGTGTTGACATATTTACTCATAGAGAGGTTTTCGATTGAGTGGGAGCTACAACAATGGCAGAAGAAAATAAATACAAGGTAGAGAAATTTGATGGCTGAAATTATCAATTATGGAAGATGCGATTGAGGATTATCTATATCAAATAGATTTGTATTTACCGTTGGATGAGAAGTCTAGACCTATGAAGATGACTGATGAAGAATGGAAGATTCTTGAAAAAGGCTTTGGGATCTATAAGATTGAGCACAGGAAACATCATGGCTTCCAATATTATAAAAGTGGCTTCTACTGGTAGAGTTAATGAAATCTCTTGCTAATTTATATGAAAAACCTAGTGCTTCAAATAAATTTTATTTGATGAAGAAACTATTTAGTTCTAAGATGCATGAAGGTGAATCTGCATCTCTAGTCATTTGAATGATTTCGATCTATTGTAAATTAGTCGAGTTAAAATCGGTTGCTATACCATTTGATGATGAAGTAAAATAACTTTTATTCTTATGTTCTTTGCTGATTGTTGGGATAACTTGGTAATGGTTGTTAGTAATACAACATCTGCTAATAATATTTTGAAGTTTGATGATGTGGTTAGTATAATCTTGAATGAAGAAATTCACAGGAAGAGTACAGAGGAATCATCATCTAGAAATGCTTTGAATGTAGAAAGCAGGGGCGGACAGAAAGAGAGATCCAAGAGTAAGAGTAATGGGAAATCAAAGTCAAGGGATAGCAGATCTAAATCCAGTAAGGGAATTACTTGTTGGAAATGTGGAAAGAAAGGACATGCAAAGAAATATTGTTGGTCAAAGGATAAAGAGAACCAACAACCAGATAAAGGTAAAGAAGAAAATCTTGCTTGCATCAGAGGTAATGCAAGATGCTCTTATTCTTTCTTTAGATAGTAGAATTGAATCATGGGTTTTAGATTCAGGAGCTTCTTTCCATGCAACCCCTAATAAGGGTTATTTCAGAAATTATGTCCAGGGCAATTTTGGGCATGTTTATTTGGGTGATGATGAACCTTGCAGTATTACTGGTAAAAGGGAAGTTCATCTAAAATTACAGAATGGAAATACATGGGTATTGAAAGATGTGAGGCATGTGCCAAGCCTCAGGAGGAATCTTATTTTGTAGGGAAGCAACTAGGTGAATCTGGTTGCATGGTTACTTTTACAAGAGACTCTTGGAAAGTCACCAAGGGTGCTTTTGTTGTGGCAAGAGGTAAGAAGGTAGGAACGTTATATTTATCTACCTATATTACTGATTCCTTTTCTGCATTATCTACTTGATTCGATGCATGCATGTGGCATAATCGGTTGGGTCATATGAGTCAAAAAAGGAATGTAGATCTTAAAGGCTAAGGGTAAGTTATCAGATTTGAAAGATTTAGATCTTGATTTCTGTGAGCATTGTATCTTTGGAAAGAAAAAGAGTGAGATTTCTCAAAGTTGGGGCAACTAAGAAGGAGCAAAATTGGAGCTTGTACACTCAGATGTGTGGGGACCAACTCAAGTAGCTTCTCATGGAGGATCCCAGTATTATGTTACTTTCATTGATGATGCTACAAGAAAGGTATGGGTTTATTGTATTAAACATAAATCTGATGTTTTGAGACTTTTAAAATATGGAAAGCCCTTGTTGAGAATGAATCAAATTCTAAGTTAAAGTGCCTTAGATCTGACAATGGTGGTGAATATTATAGCAAGGATTTCAATGATTATTGTTCAATGAATGGGATATGTAGAGAAAGAATGGTTCCAAGAACACCACAAGAGAATGGTGTTGCAAAAAGAATGAACAGGACAATCATGGAATGTGCTAGAAGTATGAGGATACATTCTAGATTGCCCTTGCAGTTTTTGGCGAAAAGCGTTGATACAATGGTTTATTTGATTAACCATGGGCCTTCAAGTTCACTAGATGGAGGAATACCAGAGGAAGCTTGGACCGAGAAAAGAGGTAGATCTTTCTTTTCTTAAAGTTTTTGGTTCAGAAGCTTTTGTGCATGTTGATAAGGAAAATAGAAAAAAGTTGGATGCAAAATCCAAGAGATGCACTTTCATTGGTTATGGATCTGGTGATTTTGGTTTCCATTTTTGGGATTTAGAGAATTCTAAAATTATTAGGAGTTATGATGTTGAATGGAATGAAAAGAGAATGTACATGGATCAAATTTTGGTACCCAAGGATGAGAAAATTGAGAAGTTTATTGATGAAAATGAACTCTCGGGTTTTAAAAGAATTACGTACGAAATTACATGTAACGTGTCGTGTCGGTTGACCCCTTGACCGGCATCGGTCAGATGAACCACTAAGTATCGGTTATAGAGGATCCAAACCGGCATCGGTTAGCAAAACCGATGTTGTTAGAGGTGACGCATCGGTCACTGTCATATTTGGATAGGAATGTCCAGGAGGCCCAGATTGAGCCTCTGGTACCCCAAACTCCTGTGAGAAGGTCACAAAGGGTAAGTAAACTTCCAGAAATATTTACACCTTCTCTATTTTATTTATTATTGACTGATAATGGTGAACCGAGAGAGCTTTGAAGAAGCAATGTAGGATAAGACCACATGTCAGTGGGAGCATGGCATGGATGAGGAGATGGACTCCTTGGAACAGAACCAGACTTGGGATTTGGTTAAGTTTCCAGTAGGTAAGAGAACATTGCAAAACAAGTGGGTTTATAGGATTAAGGAAGAAGAGGGTGGACAAGAAAAGGTACAAGGCAAGGCTTGTAGTAAAGGGATTTACATACAGAAAAGTAGGTATTGACTTTGGTGAAATATTTTCTCCTGTTGTTAAGATGACTTCTATTCATATTGTATTGAGTTTAGTTGCAGTAGAAGATTTGCATTTAGAGAAACTAGATGTGAAGATGGCTTTCCTTCATGGTGATTTGGATGAAGAAATTTATATGCAGCAACCACTTGGGTATGAAGTCAAGGGTAAGGAGAAATTAGTGTGCAGGTTGAAAAAGAGCCTATATGGGCTCAAGCAAGCTCCAAGGCAATGGTACATGAGGTTTGATAGTTTTATGCATGAGCATGGTTACTTGAGATGTGAATCTGACCATTGTGTTTATTTCAAGAAGCTTGAAAATGGGAGCTATATTATTTTGTTATTGTATGTGGATGATATGCTTATTACAGGATCTAGTATGCAGGACATTGGTGAGCTTAAGAGAAAGCTAGCTCACACATTTTCTATGAAGGATTTAGGAGCTGCAAAAAAGAATCCTTGGCATGCAAATACATAGAGACAGGAAAAACAAGAAATTGTATTTGTCTCAGGAGGATTATATCTACAAGGTGTTAGAAAGGTTCAACATGTAGAATGTAAAACTTGTTAGCACACCTATGGTGGACACTTCAAATTGAGCAAAGATCAGTGTCCTTCATCACATGAGGAGGTCAAATACATGACACGAGTGCCATATGCTTCAGATAGTTGGAAGTCTCATGTATGTTATGGTTTGTACCAGACCAGACATTGCATAGGCAGTGGGAGTTGTGAGTAGATATATGGCTAATCCAAGTAAAGAGCATTGGAAAGCAGTCCAATGGATACTCAGGTATTTGAAAGGGACATCTAGCATGTAGTTATGCTATGGAGGTTTAGATATTTCATTATGTGGCTATGTTGATTCGGATATGGATGGAGATCTAGATGGTAGGAGGAGCACTACTAGGATATATTTTCATAGTAGGTGGAATGACGTTAGCTAGATTTCAAGATTGCAGAAGGTTGTGGCTTTGTCTACTATAGAGGAAGAGTATGTTGCAGCTACAGAGGCTAGCAAGGAGATGATATGGATGAGTAGGTTCATGGAAGAGTTGGGAAAGGAGCAAAGTGATTGTAAACTATTCAGTGATAGTCAGAGTGCAATTCATTTGGAAAAGAACTCAACATGTTTCATTTAAGAATGAAACACATTCAGTTGAGGTATCACTTCATACGGTAGGTATTGGAGGATGGACAGTTGAATCTGGAAAAGATTCATATGAGCAAGAACCCTATGGATATGCTAACGAAGCCATTAGCAAAGGAGAAGTTGGAGCTACACTCCACTTTTGTTGGTCTTTGAGTTTGAGACTTGAAGAGGAAGAAACAAAGCTAAGGAAGGATCCAAGAATGATGTTGTATAGGTATGGTGCAGTAATTAATCTCCAAGTGGGAGATTGTTGAGTTGTGGAGCTCAATTACTTCATTTTAGCATGTAATGGAAACTTGTTGAAAATACACAGTAACCGACATCGGTTAAGGGAAACATCGGTCAGTCATCGGTCAGGAAAATCGACATCGGTCGGTCAAGGAAGTAGGAACCGACGATTTAGGTTAGGGACTAAACGCATCGGTTACACTGTGCGCGAGATGTTTTAATTAACTCTTAGGAATTAGATCTATTTTTAGCATTAAAATAGATTTATTGATTGTAATTGCATGGCTAAGTGCCCTAAGTCTATAAATGACTATATAAGCATAAAGCTAGGGTTTAGAAGTAAGAGATTAACAAGAATTAGAAAGAACTTGAAAAGGTTGGTGAGAGAGAGAATTCTTGGTGATGAAGCAAAAAGCTTGAGAGAAATAAAGTACTATACATTTGAGAGGTGTGGAAGATTGTAAATCTTCATTGTATATCTTGTCAAAGCTTTGGATAATAGATTGGCTTGTTTCTTGGTGGATGTAGCCCACATTTGGGTGAACCACCTTTGGGTGAACCACATTAAATCTTCTTACAGGTGTTGATTTATGTCTCTTGTTGACTAGAAACATGTTTCCTGTTTTCCATCTACCAAATCCCACCTAGATCTGATTTTGAAAAGTTCACCATGTAGCCCATGTCGGTAGCTTTCAAATGATCCCGAGATCGCATGTGTGTCGAGCCCTATAGCAAAATTTATGGTTGTTAGAATATCTATAGTGTAGACTGAAAATGCAAGACATGTGGCGTGCATTGATTGATTGAAGAAATTAACCAACTGTTTGTTTATTTTATCTTTTCGCCACGTGTCACACACTAGTTCATTTTCAAGATTCGGCACCTTGTTGGTGCACTTTGATTGGTTACGTGTAGCACACTCAAGTCTGATAGGTGATGACGTGGCATAGTGGATCGCGAGGAATAAGGTGCAAAGGTGTAGAAGATGGACGTGCAATGGTATGTGTGCGTAATCAAGGCTCATAATTGTAGGAGTAGATAAGTATGCAAGGGGTGTGAAAATCAAGATGAATGAATGCGTGAGGAAAGAAAGGAAATGGTGCGAGAATAATCCAATGAAGGAAGGCGCACGATGCACAAGTACAAAGGCTTAATGCGCAAGGAGATGAGTACAGGGAACTTAGCTGAATTGGAGGGTAATTCTCAGCAGAGGTATGCGCAAGGAGTGTGCAACAAGCAAAGTGTGAATGCGGGTGTGCATAAAGAAGGTGCAAAAGGGGAAATGGAAGGAGATAGAATAATGTAGAGGGAAGGGGAAGCAAGCAAATCAATTTTAAGAGGAAGTAAAGGAAAGGGGATGCAAAGGGAGAATTAGGAAGGGCTCATGGAAGAAATGCAACTATACCAAGGTCCGAAGGAGAATACCGTAGAGTGTACACATCCTGAAATGTGTAACATTAGAGTCATAATAAAATATAAGGTGTCGAATAACTAGGGAGTTATTTGGGACAACACACCCTCAAAATGACCTATAATGATTTGTAACAAAATAACAATAATATCCTATAAAATCCTCCATCATAACATTATTAAAACAAAGGAGAAAGACATGTGTGCGTGTGTTTGAGACTAGACCACCTAAGGTGGTCACACTCTCGGTTGTTGAACCAATCTCGTGTTTCACTACATATGATCTATATAGAACAAATCCTCATGTAGTTCTTTTTTAGGTTCTTATGCAAGAGTGTAAATATAACCAACCCTAAAAAAATTCCCTTGTGTCTCTTGACACCAAGATAACAAGATAAATGCATAGTGTAGAATGTAGTCAATCTTATAGAAGTGATATGTGGTGTTACTAAGCTATGAGATCTAACCATTGTGTTGATTGAAACCCCGTGTGATTTTTTAGATGACTTTTCTCTTTCTTAGAACATGTCTCTATGTTATTTGCATATTTTTAGATGGGTGAAGCTAGAATCCTTGACCTAGTTAAGTTCTTTAAACTTGTAGTAGGGACTTCCCTAGATGATGTGCAATTAATTTGAGAAGATTTAGGAACCCTTTGAGTGCCTTTAGAATGATATTTTTAATAGAATCTTGTAATATTTTCAGTGAGTTATAATCTGATAATAACTTGTTTATGTACTCTTCCATAGGTGAGATATTATGATAAGTCTGATCCTATGAAGATGAAATGACCCAAAGAATTATATTAGCATCTAAGGAAGAGTTTGTGATTGAGAAGGGGAAGGACCATATAGGTCATCCAAGATTAGACCCCACATCCCGACCTTTTTATACAATTTTGGATAGGAGGGAGAAATTTCTAAATAGAAATTTGTGCAATGAATATCATATGTTTTATGCCTCTTTTATTGAATAATATTTCTAGATTTTTCAAAAGGATTATGTAAATATAATAAATTTGTATAATGGATAAAGAGATGATGAGATTGGATTTTGAATGTGATCATTTTTCTTAACAAGGATACAAGGTCAAACTTGGCATTACACAAGGAAAAGTTACCATATTTTAGTGTCTACATTTTCCCCTCTTTAAGTGTGTAATTAAAATTGCATGCTTAAAGGAAAAACATACATGAGTTTGCACACACATTTTCCTTCGCTTGAAGGGACTTTATGATGTGTTAGTGTTGGCATGATCCATGATGAAACTTATAACACAAAGTGTAGTCAATGTCTATGATAGAAACTAAAATTTAACTCAAAATATAGATAGTGCATTATAACTTTGAACATTACAAAAATTACGCAAAAGGAGATGAAAAACATGGAAAGAGTACACATGTTTATTTTGGAGGAAGGAGTTCCCATCATTTTTTCCCTTGGAGAGTTGGAATGTGCTTTGGAGATGTTGGAGGATTGAGGGTGATCAATCCCTAATGTTGTTCCACAAGAGATAGTAAATGAGGAAGGATTAGACTATGAAGGACCCATGTAATTTGATGCCTTCCCATTCGAGAGTGTGAAGAGAGAGAGGAAATATCAATCTATGAAGCTTCAATTTTATTTGATGCTTTCCTTTTTAAGAATTTGGTGAGAGAAGGGGAAAGATCAGTCTAAAAACTCACAATTGCTTTGAATGCTTTCCACTAAACCCATGGACCACACCACTGCAAATGGATCTAGGCCCAATTTGTTCCAAAAAAAATAAACCTTAGATGGAATGACCCATGTCATGCCCCATAAGGTGCTACTATGTTTGAATTGATTATTAGAATTCTAAAATTTTTTAGGGAGATGGAGGCCCATGCCCCCAAACCCATTTTGTAAATGTATCTGAAATACCATTGTGAAGAAGGAATGAATTACATGATCCACCTTATCCTTCTCTGAATTGTGTAATTTGTATCTGTATTTATATAAAATCATGTAAATGTCTAGTATAAATATGTAAAAAAACTTGAATTTTTAATGAAACTACCCTCTTGTCTTTGGAACATATGGAGAGGTCAAGATTGTACACTTCTTATTTTCTATATGGTTTTGACCATGTTTGAATTATACCACATTTTAATATCTATGGCCTTTTCTAGAGAATTTCAGCCCTATAGAAATATTTTCCTCTATATCCTATAATATGTTTGTATTTATATAAATACCCCATTGAATGCCCCCTCTTTTGAGGCACATGTGATAAAACATTTGAGCATTTGGATCAAAAGAATAATATGTGTACCCATGTACTATATGTTTGATAATATGTAGGATGTGTGAAGGCTAAAGTGG
The DNA here is from genome assembly GCA_018340775.1 of Taxus wallichiana var. yunnanensis. Classification (NCBI taxonomy): domain Eukaryota; kingdom Viridiplantae; phylum Streptophyta; class Pinopsida; order Cupressales; family Taxaceae; genus Taxus; species Taxus wallichiana. Next base: position 847,879,841 of record CM031234.1, read on the forward strand.
TGGCCACCATTGATGATGTATACCTACAAAAAAGGGTTATATATGGTGGAAACCATGGTGTGAGAAAAGTAACATGCAATATGCAACAATAAAAGAATACATGTGTAAAAAAATAGTAACAATAGAGAATAATAATAATCATGTCCTACTCCATAGTAAAACAAGTGTGTAATCAACATATAATCATGTCATAAGCCATAGAAAAAAAAAAAATATGAATCATCATTATTTAAGCTATAAATGGAAACATAAAAGAAATGGAAATGTGCAATCAAGTAAGAAAAAGCATGTAAAATATAATTCATATATAGGCATGGAGCCAAACATGGGACACCCATAATGTCATAATACAATCATAACAAGGAATAATGTGCCAAATCAGCTAATGTGCATAATCAAAGAAGTCAAAGTGCCACAAACATGGGACACCCACAATACATGACAATGAAGCCACAAACATGGGACACCATATAATCAAGTGCATACATGCAAAGTAAGGCATGAAGCCACTTAGGACCATATTGTCAAAGACAATAAATTAGTCCATATGAATAAAAGTATTCATAGATCATAATCAGAAAAATCCATGTCAATAATAAATCAAGGAATGATTCGTATAAAAAGTAGTGACAAAAATATAGAAGGCATGTGTAAACAACTAGTAATAGTAATAATAGAGATAATAATGATAAGTTAACACTACACAAGACACATATGTTAGTTTCATTGATCCAATATATATCAATAAACATTATGTATGTAAATAAGCATGATGAGGAAGGTGTAAAGTAACATGTAATGAAACAAAATCACATAAAGTGTGGAGGGATGCCCCCAAGAGAGAGTGTAAGGAACCAAGCTAGCTCTTATCATCATACATTAAAATTTGTGAGTGTCCTACATCAAACTCAAGATACCTCATGAATTCATGTGTGTAAAGAATAGATATATTATGTATCAAATCAATGTAACAACATGATGTATAAAGTAACAAGCTAGCTAATCAAACTAGAACAGTCATGATTTTGTATTTTTTCTCATATTTGAATGTTTTTATATTATGTGATTATTTGAATGTTTTTGAAGTGTTTTGAAAATAGCTATGTACAATAAGGGGGATAACAAGAGATATATCGATGAGGGCCTCATGAAGAGGCATGTCATGTGTGGTAGGTGGAGGGGATGTAAGCCCTCAAGTGGTAGAAGAGACAAAGATGCTCATGTATAATACGTGAAAAATCCATAGATATGTGCTAAAGGTGAGTGGGATAGGAAGACCCGTGAGAGTTAGTAGATGTAGAAGATGATCGAGTCACATGCCAAGGGGAATTTGACCATCAACAATCAATGTGTGTCCTAGGTGACCGAAGGAGGAGACCTATGTATGGGTGTATGATAAGATATAACATGAGAAGTGCAGATGTAGAATTAAATGTATGTAGATGTAGTAGAGGGAGTGGTTTATGTGTCATTAATGGGCAAGTGATGACAAAGGAGGAGTGATGAATGGGATTATATTAATTATAACCACTTGATTATTATAAATGAACTTAACACATTGGTGCAATATATAAGGGATAGTTGTAAAGGTGTGAAGCCAAGAACAACCTAGTCTCATATCACATGATGTGAGAAGAGAGGCACTAAGAATGTAAGAGAAAATGTGGTGGGTCCAAAAGTGAGGGTAAGATAATATGTCCAATGTTTTTCTTAGGATCAATGAACATCATTCTTAGTATACCTAAGAGAGCGCATAGAATAAAAAAGTGCACATATTATGGGGAGTAGTGATATCAAATGAAATGTTGTGGATAGGGTGTTTACCAATCAAAGTAGGGATGTATAATGTATCATAAATGAATCTAGGTTTCATATCATTATGATCAAAGGTGATGACTGATAATGATGTTTTGGTGATAATATTTCAATCATTGCACCAAACATGTTATCATAAGATGGGGAGGTGGGATACATGATAAGCATTGTGAACTTCGGGGTAGATTTAAGATGTTCGTGTAAAAGTGGATCACTAAATATTTTCAGCTTTGCATTGTCATTAGTAGGCTTGGGTTGAGGTGTAGTCTCATATTCAATAGTACCATTGCATCAATTAAATATTGGATAATGTTACACAACTTAAAGAAATTATTAGTATAGTGACCAATACATCAGTGGTAGTCAGTCATAATGAGTAGTGAAGAATCAAATTTCTTACCATGAGGTGCACTTGGATCAACCTCAAGTGGTGGAGGGAGAGATACAAGGTTACACTCAAGTAATTATTGAAGCACTTTTTGAGGTGAGCAGGAAAATGAGTGAATTTTCATTGAGAATATTGTAATTGTAGCTTTGGGGCTTGTGAAATTGATTTGGTATATTATAACATCATTTTTATCATCAATAGCTTTGTTCTTAAAGGTAGTCTTGATTGAAACTTGTGAGTAGAGGTGCTAGGAGGATGAACAACATATTTGAGCTTATTCATGTTGAGGAGCTTAGCTTCATGCTCTTTCAAAGTATGAATAAGGTGATCAATGAATGGAACTTTCAAACATCATTGATTCTTGTAAGGGAACTAGGAGGCTTTGAGTAAAAAGATCTTGTAATTCGATATCATCTAATAGATTGTTCATCTTAGAAAGTGTAGTCTTATAATGCAAGACATAATTGTTAATGGGATCATTGGAACCTTTCCGCATCTTATCCATTTGGGCATATGATATTTTGTCATGAATGTTGATAGAAAATTGTGCAAGGAATTGATTAGTCAGAGGAGTGAATGTTCTCATAGAATGCATGGGTAAGTCATAAAACCATTGTAAGGAAAAATATTTAAGACTTACAGAGAAAATATTGGTAAGAATGTATCATTGGAAGAATAGTCCAAGAAAATGACATGAAACATACACGTGTTCTTTAGGATCCCCTTTACCATCGTATATAGGTAGTTTAAGAGCAAAAAAAATATATAGGAAAATGGTATGAAGCCACTTCATGTGCAAGTGGTTTATGAAGAAACTTAGAATCCATTGAGAGAAGTGAATGCACCTTATGGGAAGTATTTGAGCTTGAAAGTATGAACAAGGGATTCAAGAAGCACTATATAGAAGAGTGAAAATGTGAATACTATGAGTGTAGTAGTGGTCATGTGGGGATAGTAGTGGTCATAGGTATATTATAAAGTGGTAGGATTAGATGCCCCCGAATGATTACATAGGTATTTTTGAAGTGGGGATATTGATTTATGTGTAGTAGATATGACAAGGGGGATTTGAATCGATCCAAAAAAGATGCATAATATACTTGAGTTGATCACGAGTAATATAAAGTAAAATATGTGATGTTATTAGGATTCTCTTGTAGATAGTTTACAAAATGTTGTGTTATGTCATCTAATAAAATATGATTATCATCTATGTCATGGCCCCCCAACCTTGGGTGGTATTAGTGTAAATTGTAAAGAAACATAAGATATCGTAAAGATATTTGTGTACTTTAACAGATGATGAACTATGACTAGTGTCATCGAAGGTGGAAGTTGAGTAACATGGGTGATGTAGGGGTGGGAGGATTTGGGAAATTGTGTATAGATACTGTTTGATAATAATCCATGAGAGCTTTGACATCATGAGGCATAAAATATCCAAATGGAGAAACTATCAAAATGAACCCTAGGGACACTAGGGTTTGAGAAATAAATTTGATTCAAGAGTTAGGATCACTAATTATTTACACCCTAATTAGATTTTCTAATGAATAAGGATGTATAAATTAGTAACATGTAGACTATTCTGATCTAATTAACTTCCAACATCAATTATGCATGACCAAAATAATGCATTCCAACTTGAAATGAACTAAAAATTGATAAATGATAAGTAACTTTTTCAAAATACAAGAGAGAGAGATACTTAACATGTTTAGGAATATTTTTGAATGATATATGGTGTAATCAGTAGTATAACAAGACAATTTGGAATTTAGGATTCTACATAAATATTTAGGAAATAAAAAACTTGCAAGGTTTAAGATGTAAAATTTTATGGGCAATCTATAGGAAGGATTTGTATGGTCTAGGAAAAGGATTGTATAGTCTTATACTAGAAGATAGTTGGGATATTTAAATTTTTGGTGCTTTCATTTGTCTTGAAATGGTGTTCATTGTGTCTCTCTCTTCTTTGCATAACCTCAGGATGAACTATAACAATTTGCAACAAAGTATAACCTTAATAACCTACAAAACCTTAATAAGAGAATTATCAAACCAAAGGAGAAAAAAATGTGTGTGTGTGTTTGAGGTTGGACAACATTGGTGGTCAAAATCCTAATTTTTGAACCAATCCAATGTTACACTACATATCCTCAATGTGAAATTAATCCTCATGTAGTTCTCCTACGTGTTTGTCAAGTGTGTATAAAGCTAACCAACCCCTAGGGGTGCCCTTATGTCTCTTGACACCAAGAGATAACATGATAATTGTATAGTATATAAATGTACCAACATAGTAGTAGTGAGATGTGGTGTGACTCAGCTATGTGACCTAACCATTTTTGTTGATTGAAACCTTTGTAATATTTTTGGAGTGATTTTACTTTTACTCTTAGACATGGCCTATGATCTTTGCATGTTTGTAGATAAGGGAAGCTCGACTCCTTGACTTGGTTGAGTGCTTCATACTTGTAGTAGGGACTTCCCTAGATGATGTGCTAATTGGATTTGAAGATTTAGAACCCTTTGAGTGATTTTGGAATGATGTTTGCAATATGATAGCTTGTAAAAATGTCAGGTGAGTTATAATGTGATAATGACTTGCTTATATAATTTTTGTATGTGAGATATTATGATAAGGCCGACCCTATGAAGATGAAATGACCCAAAGAATGATTTAGCATATAAATAAAAATAAGTGATTGAGAAGGCATGTGACCATATAGGTTGGCCAAGATCATACCCCATGTCCTGGCCCTTCCATATGGTTTTGGATAGGAGAGAAAAAATCCTAAACTAAATGTTGTGAAATGAATAATAGATGTTTTATGCCTATTTTATTGAATAATATTTTCAGATTTGTCGAAAAGGATAATGTAAAGATAAGCAAGTTGTAGAATGGCTAGAGAGATGATGAGATTGGATTCCGAATGTGAGCATTTGTCTTGACAAGGATATAAGGTCAAACTTGGCATTACATAAGGACAAGTTACTATGAAACTTGATTCAATCTACTTCTAAAGGAAAGTGAAGTGGTGGAGGAGTATGCGTGTAGCAGGTAAAAGTAGAGCAAGCCAAGGAACAAGCTAGCTACAAAAATAATTCAAGGAATGCATAGATATAGAAAACAAGATAATTTTAATGGTCACATTCACTAATAAGGTATGCAAGATATTTTCCAAACAAGGAAAAATAATAGAGATGTGCATTATCCCCAAAATAAAAATTAGAACTCCCTAGGAATGTAACTTTATACTGTTGTAAAGGTTGGGTAAGAAAAGTTGCTTTAAGATATTGAAGACCGAGATGGGGAATTAACAACCAAAAATGATAACATCAAAAATTGCCTCACAAAATTACAAAATAAAACATTCAAATAGGATAATACACTTGATAAGGCCAATATGGAGGCACATAAATCCATTGAATTGATGTAGGATTAAGTTTTAGATCCAAAGAAAAATATTAAGACCTTGAAATATTTCGGTGAAACTTTTACGAAGGCGTAAGATACTTGGAAGGGGCACAAGGACTTTTTATGATGAGAGGCCTTGAAATTTATTAAGAATGTTTATAAAGGGTTACTCAAAGGTAGAAAACGAGTTATTGTGGAGTAATGTAGGGCCCCAATTTATCTATAAAAAAGGGCTTTTCGTAAAGCATTTTTCCCATAGTGCATAAGGTACTTTGGTTTTGCACGCACACACCATTTTGTTGGAGACAAGTTTTGCTGGTGTGCATCCTATGATAATGTAAGGGATTACCTAATACCTATATGCATTAGGATATAATAAAATATCAAAGGTTGGGGCACAAGGCTTGAGGAGATCCTATATGGTCTTGTGTGCATGAGGGACTTAGGTCACACTTGTCAAAGCTCGTGTACAGGAACATAATGAAGTAATATAGTTGAAAGGAAATAAAGGAGAAGGTAAATGCCAAGATAGGCCATATATGTGTCAAAGTGTAGACCATTTGTGTGCTTCAACAAGGAAGAGGCATTTTGGTTGTAGGGCACATTTGGCACCTACAACAAGACACAGGCAACTCATTAATGAGGAATAATTTATGGAAATTAGATCCTCTATGTATTGTAACAAGACTAGGATTGGCACCATTTTTGATGTGCACCACCCTCTTGATTTAGGGAAAGACTTTGTAAACAAGGCTTAAGGATTAGTTTTATTAATGATAAACTAACAAAGGAAAGACCACATCGATATAAATACCCCTAGAATTATTTGTGTAAATGGGTCATTCGAGTGTGATCATAATAGGTTGATGTTATATTTCAATTATGTAGAATAACACCACTACATGTTACCCAGTGTAATAAAGTACATTGAACAATACATCAATAGAATGCAATATGTTATGTACATTTGTTTGTGTGTATTAATTCACTGAGTAAATAATATGTTTATGTGTTTCGTGCACTAATTCATCTAACCACATTAATTTGATAGTTTCATGGGTGAATGAGCTCTCATAATCACACCAAGTAGAATTGAGTTGGAAATCATCATTCATGTCAAACCCGACAAGGACCAGCTTCTTTCCTCGCACCTTTGGTGAGCGTTCCACGAACATGTTTGGCATAATAGGTCATTGTGTGTGTTGCAGATCTTTTAGTATGTGTGTGTTGCAATATCTTGTTCTCGAACCTAGCTATTACTTTCGTCAACGATCCAACCTCCGTGTTTCTTTCACTTACCTTTTCCCTTACATTCAAAAAAATATTTTAGTTTCTACTCTTTCCATGTTTAAGAACTATGGAATGAAATTTATGGTGGTTAAGAGTTCACAGATGGAGGCTTCAAACATATTTGTGATGGATCAAAAATAGTTTCGCATAAGTTTTTCAGTTGAGTAAAGAATTCTTGTCACCACTCTCGTTAAGGGTACTTTGGTTTCAAGGTGTCTTAGTTTTTACAACTGATTTTTTCCCTATTGATAATGGTTTCATTTTATTGGTTCAGTCCAATTTTTATTTTACAAACAACTCTTTCAAATATATTTTTTAATTTACAAAAGATTATACAAAAATCAACAACAATATTTTGTAGAAAATGAAGATTTTTATTTCACCCTATTTCGAGAAATTATTCCATTTTCCTAAACTATTATTGATATTGCACACCACCTCCAACCATATAATAGTTGGAGTTGCCATCTCCATTGGAGCACACATTTTAGTATGTCATAGAGGCATAAAATGATATATAGAGGTTAATAGATATAAAATGGAGGATTATACCCTATTTTGGATAGTCAGTTTCTATTTTTGTGAACCATTACTATTGTTGCACACCACCTCTAACCATATATTGTTTACCATAGAGGCATAAAATGGTAGAAGAAGTTTATAAATATAAAATGGAGGATTATAGTACCAAATATAAAAAAAAATAGGCATTTTTGCAAACCTCATAAAAAAATCTCGAGTATAAAGTAAATAGTAGAGTAACAATAGATGTAGGTGCATCAACAACATGTTGATACTTTAAATGAAATAAATAGTAATAAATTACATGCACAAGCTAATAGACTTGTGATGCAATGACATCATTACCATGGTCGTTCTAGACATGTTGTGGTCCAATTTTTGACTTCCTAGGTTCATTAGGGTGTTTAAAGAGTCATTAGGTGGTCCTTTTTGGGCTTTAGAGGTTCAAAATTTGAATTTGGAGTTTTCCCTCCATTTTGCCTAATTTGAAAATTTGAATTTCTAGAGCCAATTTTGGATTTCTCCTTAGGTGTAGAGGTTTTCATTAAGTCTTGGAGACTCATCATGATGTGTCATGAGGTCTCATTTGTGTGTCATTTTGTTTTTGTAACTCCATTTTCTTGTTGTGAGCTCCTTCTTGTAATGTAACCTCCATCTTGTAACTTTGTGCATGACCAAAAACGGTCGAGTTATGGAAAGGGTCCAACCAAAGGAGGTTAAAACACCTTGTAACTGAATCATTATTCATTGATCAATAAAGGAATGAAGCATTAGAGCTCCAAGAAGAAGATTTATGTGATCTTGTTGTATGCATACAAAGTATAAGTGAGTTTTTCCATGAATCACCAATTTACAGTGGTCATCAATCTCTTACAAGATTAATTACTGGTAAGAAGTATTTAAATGAACTTTTTTGTGAATTATTGAGTGTGTATTTTGTTAATTTTGAGAATCCAAAAGGATTAGGTAAGTTGGAAAACCTAGAACCTAAGGGTTATAGTGCCATTTTGATTCAATATTGGGATTTGTGAAACGAAGGTGAAAAATGACTAATACTTGGTAAAACAATGAGGACATGTGTTCAGAACCATTAAGAAGACTCAAACCATTCTAGAGGATTGCAAAGAAGGCCTAGTGGCATGACAATTGAACTATGACAAACCCCTGGTTATATACGTAGAGTACAATGGAAAACAGTCTCAACATACACTCCCATAAATAAATAATGGTTATTGGTAAGATAGAAAGATCCTAATAGCTTGTGTAGACATTTTTGAAGTGATTTCAATCTCTTAAGGAGAGTGCAACTAGTCGAGGAATAGTTTTGCATTCTCGGGATCATAATGAAGTTCTTGTTAGGGTTTTGAAAGATCCATTATATCTAACAAAGTATAAGTCCTCCAACCTTGAAACTTGAGAGAAATAATTGTGAGGAGGTAAGTAAGAATAATCTTAAGGTTTCAAACCTTATATATTGGTTAGAACCTTGTAATCCATGACAGATTGGCATAGCGATTATAGCAAATAAAGCATGCCCGATAAAAAGCTCAAAGTTGATATTTTCAAGCATTCTTTGCAAACGAGGGATAAAATTTAGCACCCAAGATGTATTCTTGAATGGGTATCTAAGAAAGTGACTTGTGTGAGGAATGAAGTTTTCAAACAAAAGTTAGACCTGATTTTGATCAAGGACAAGTCCGGTAAGGTGTAGTTGGTTTGGAAGGAGGAATTGTGAGGAAAGTGGCAATTGAAAAGGGAGTTTAGACTAATCATTTTTCCCACACTTCAAACTCCCAAAAGGGTGTCAAGAAGTGTATTTATCTTGGGTGGATGAATTGCAGAGTGTCATAACTCATAAGCTACCATCATCTACTCTCTTGAGAAGCAAATTGGCAATTTTAGCTAAAGGGAGTAAGCCAATCAATTCTTGTGATTGTTAAAGATTTAGATGGTTAAGATAGGTGGGATAAGAGGTAACAAACATGTTTAAAGCATTGAATGAAGCAATTTGATCTCAAAAGGAAATTTAAGTGTGATTTGAGGGTTTCCTAACGTTAAGGGAAGGATTATATTTAGCAAGCCAACTGATCGAATAGAATTAAAATGTCTAATCCATCTTATTGAGTGTCGGAAAATATCTTAGATGTGTTGTATCAACTTGGAAAAATAATTGCCAACAAAAATGATCACAAATTTAATACTTTCAATCATTAATAGATAGATTAGTTTCTTGATGACAGTCTATAGAAATAGTAGATAAATTAAATTATTGATTATGAATTACAAGAAATGATATGAAATACCCATTGAAAAAATTCACATAGTTATTCCATAATAATCTAGTTAAATTGGTTTTGCCCTAAGAATTAATAAAATGACTTAATTTAAGTTCATTTTAATGTCCATATCCCTAAGTGACTATGAATCGAGGAGATTCACATTTAATTTAATGTTTATTTCTCTCGAAGTAGGAAGAAACAAAACTCTCTGTGGGTTGACATTTATAAAACTTATCATCTACACATATTGTAAACTTTTGGCTAGATGTGGTTCATTGTTAAGAGAAAAAACATGGAAGTTTTAGTACAAAATGACTATGAAATGGGAGTTTATATTACATCCAAAAAGAAGAAACTTTGGGAAATTCAAGACCTGAACGTAATACCTAACAAGGAAATTTTCATCTCACATAGAGATGATTAATGAAAAAATGATTTCATGAGCCAAACAGCTTAGAAATCAAGCTACCATTCAAAAATCAGGAAAAGAGGTGAATATTAGAAACTAAACCTCTGTAAGCAAGGAAAATTACTAGACAATGAAAGATAAATGAAAAACACAAAGCAATATACCTCTATGTAATTTCTCAATGCAAACCTCAAAGAAGATTGTTGAAGCACTTGGGCTTGCTTAATCATTTGGATTTATATGATTGTGGTTGCTCTTGATCAATTTTCCAAAGGATGAATGCAAATGCTACGATGTTGGATACACAAGGATGCGGATTTCAAATTTCTAGATGTTGGCTATAATTTTCATAAGCTTCCAGGGATGAGTTTACAAAGGAATGGCCAACATTTTATAGCTAAGGGTGAGGCCATGAAAAATAGATCAAAGTTTGACTGAGCTCCAGGTTAATAATTGTAATCACCGGAATAACAAGTAGAATTGGTCCATGGAATTGTAGATTTGAACGAGCAATGGACATTTGGATTGGAAGAAGTTACATATGGGAAATTGGTTGTACATGCAAGTTTATTGCCCCCACCTTTCTAGGATTCTAGAAGTGGAGTCCAAGTGGTGTTAATTAGGATAGTGAATTGGTTTTTGACTAAGAAAATAAATGTATTTTCCTAATTAAGTAACTAATTTAATTAGTTATAATGTGTAACATGATTAATTAACCATTTATTTAATAAATGATAATTAACTTAGCTAAGGTGGTGTTTAGGAACTAATTTAATTAATTCCAGGGGTGGATGATTAATTAATTTAATTAATCAATCATAAGGGGATGAATAACAGGATGTTAACTGGGATAAACTAGAAACAAGTATGTGATTTTGGGGTGTCTACATTTTCCCCTCTTTAAAGTGCTATTGCGAAGTAATAGTATTTTAAATATAGTAGACACATGTAGATCGGCGAGCGGAAAGAGGTGAAGCATTTGGATGCCCCAACAAGTATAATGGTAAGGGAATGCCCCCTCAAGCGGGTGGGTGATGCAACAAAGTGGTGGATAGCTTCTTGATAAGAAGAAAGAAAGGATTTGAAGGAGTATGAGAATATATTGCTCATAAGCATGAGCATCATTTGGAGAGTGTGAAAATAAGAGAAACCTTTATTTTGTTATTGTACAATAGATTTGTCACCATGATTATGAAATAATCGTGATGGGTAACCTAGATGCACATAAACAAACACACACATAGTAAAGAAAAAAAAGGAAAACATACCAAGTATACACAGTAGGTGCAGGCATCATGGTTATAAATGAACCAAGATATTATCACACTACTTGTAATTGGTCCAAAAATTAAACATCAACAATGCAACACAACATCAAAAAGAAGACAATCAGCTATGCCCCTAATACGTGCCACAATGATGATTAAACATATGCAAATTTCCTCAAGCACTAAACTAATGAAATGTGTGGGAATATGATCAAATTGAAGAGCAGAGTGATGCTTAGATACTCCAAAATATACTCTTGTTGGATCCATTTTACAAATGATCTAAGATAAATTTCCCGAAAATTTATATCTTGAAGGAAAAACATTTTTTGACTTGCCCCAAGAAGAGTTAGTAATCATGCAAAGGGAAGAAAGTGGAGTGATAGTCGTAAGATTGGAACGATCACTAGGGTAGTAGATAAAGGTATGACTTTATCAATATTTTGTTGAATTGTTGAAATATTAATTTCATGGGTTTTCCAATTGTAGGATTTATGTGATAAGTGAATGTTTGTTTGAATTTTTATAAATTTTGTGATTTTTTTAATTTTTTAATTTTTGTAATGAACCGTTGCACCAAAACCTCAAGGCATTAGTGAAATCCACACATGAGGATCATAACATCCCACCACGCTTCTGCAGAGCCCAACCTCGGGTTGGGTTTGCACTGCACTCCCATACGTACGAGCCCCGCTTCATCAACGTTTAGGTGCCCCATAAGCCCCGACTACATGGTGTAACCAACCAAGTGGGATTCGAACACGAGTGGTCACTCTGATACCAAATGTAACGAACCGTTACACCAAAACCTCGAGGCATTACTAAAATCCACACATGAGGATCTTAAGATTTTTTTATTTTTTTAATATATATATATATATATATATATATATATATATATATATATATATTATATGGTTTTACAAATACTTAGAAAAATTTGATGCAAAGAAAAGGAGTTGTGTGTTTGTTACTCTAGATTTATTATGGATACATGATATCTTTGAAAACATAAAACAAACATGTCAAACAAACCCAATATGAACATGAAGGAACTACACCAAATTTATATGTGAAATAATATGCTAATAATTTTCTTGTAATTGGTCTACAATAAAGGTAAACAAAGTACAAAAAAATAACAAATTGAAAAGAATAAAAAACATTGTCATAATGTTGAAAACCACAACAATACAACACAATTTGCATTAACAAGGTCTAATGACACTCCTAATGTGTTCCACATTGAAGAATTCCAAAGATATGAATGCCCCCAAGCGGTAACTTAGAATGTAAGAGGATTGGATCCGCTGAAAAGTAGAGTCATGTTTTGATACTCTTGTCGATCCTTTGAAGTGTGATCTATATTGGATTAAAATGTGAAATCCAAGTGTGCCCCAAGAAAAAATATATTGTGAAAGGGTAAACAATTGATTGATTGCCTCGAGCATAGATATACACCAAAATCAAGAAAAGTGATTATCGTAAGATGATTTGGAACAATCATGAGAGTCTTTATCGAAATGTCGATATTGTTGAGCTGTATTATTCAATTGTTGAGATGTTGTCAAACATTTTCTGAATGTTTTGTTTTTTTCCATTGGATACTTTTTTTTTTTTTGAACATATGTGAATGGTTTTTGTGTTTTGTGAAACATATTTGAATGTTTTTGGATTTTGGAACATATTTGAATGTTTTTAGTTTTGAAACATATTTGAATGTTTTTAAGTTTTATGAAACATATCTGAATTTTTTTTTTTTTTTTTAACATATTTGAATGTTTTTATAGTTTTGAGAAACATATTTGAATGTTTTTGGATTGTGTGAAACGTATTTGAATACTTTTGGATTTTTTGAAACATATTTGAATGTTTTTCAGATTTTGTGAAACATATTTGAATGTTTTGCGAAACATTTTTTAATGTTTTTTTAATTTTGACTCAAGATAAGGGTACATAGTTTGAACTCACGTTCAAACAATTGTAAGCATTCCATTCCATTGGAAGAATATAGATGATGTAATTATAGGATGTCTCACTCCACTCGTGACTCCACACAACTAGGAAGATGCGAGGGATCATCACCGAGAGCCAAAAAGGACTTGAGAACTAGGTGAGTAGTGATATGAAAATGAAGATGACGAATGCCAAGACATAAGGTGTAGCAATGCTCCATGTGAGAAAAATATAACTCATCCCCGATCAAGTGTATCATATTAATTACAAGATGATTCCACTTTATAGGTTTTGACTAGAATTAGATCCGTTGATGGCCTACTGATTGAAAAAATGTGGTTGAAGGAATTGTTATCTCTTAACATAAACAACTTCTTGGGATGTTTTTGATTAAGAAATTTTGATTAATAGTTTCTAAATGATTTATTTTGTTTGTTTTTGAAAAGGACCCCTACATCTTGCCCATGCCGCCATTAAAAGGCAAGGGCTCAAAATTGACGAAAAAAATGTAGGCGAGTAAGGACATCTTCCTTCGTTCTTAGTCTCATACTACTAGTGATAAGTATGGGCTCGAATCATGAAGACTATGAATGACGAAAGGTGTAATGATTTTATATTTTTTTCTGTATTTTATATTAATTTTTCCTTTTATATTTAGATTGTGCCTATTTGGAAGGAACATTTTGCCCCAAGTCTCTGCCTCATGCGACTAGTAGGACGCAAGGGTTTAACACCGTAGATTGAGATGGATGATCAAATAGGTCTAGGTAAAGAAGTGTGATATTTCTCTTAAAGAGAGATTATTTGAAAGGAGGAGTTGTCATCAAAGCTTCGAGACAAAACCATAGGTAAAAATATCTAGAATGGTAGAAACCATAATAGGGATGAGACACACAATGTCCAATAGGAACAAGGTTAACTTGTGTCGTAGAGGTGAAGAATGTGAAGATATGGTAATGTTATAATTAAGATACCTACCAATGGATGAAATAATTAAAAAAAAAATTGTTAAATGAGTTAACCATGCAAACGGCCTCCCCTAGTATAGAGAGAACCCATGAAAAAAGATGTTTTTGCTTCTCTATTTTTATGTTCTAAAAGTTCTTTAATAATGGGTTTAGTATGGATTTTTATTCTCTTTTTACGTTTTTTTTATGTTTATAAGTTTTCGTGAATGAGGATTGTAATGGACTCATCGCGAGAGAGATCCATGTTTATGAAAATTGAATGGTCCTAACTTATAAGACTTGGGCGGACGAGATCCAAGTCAAAGGAGTAGCTAGAATGATTTTCAATGTATCCATGATTAAAGTAGTCTTGATTTACAAGACTTGGGTGGAAAAGGTCCAAGTCAAAGGAGGGAATCCAAGATTCGATTCTTGAGTTATGAGAATTGGGTGGATGAGATCCAATTCAAATGATGGGATCGAAATATTCGATAATTCTTAAAGTATGAGACTTGGGCGGAAAAGATCCAAGTAAAAGGAGTGAATCAAAATATTTGATAAGTCCTAAAGTACGAGACTTGGGAGGACAAGATCCAAGTCAATAGATGTATGGTTGGATAAATCTTCAATGAGATCAAAATATCTATGTGATGTTAGAGGGAATTTGTCAATGCAAAGAATATGTTGAAATTCATATTCATCCATGAGTGGAAGAATGCAAGGAAAGAAGGATTGATCCTAGATGTACACTCGAGGCTCCTTATAGGTTATAGAGAGAAAATATTCAATGTTGCTTTGTCGAGGTAGTGGATTAATTTGTTTGATGATATATTTGTAATTAAATCTTGAAAAGGTTGTGTAAGGATATTCCTAGGTATACACACCTCGTAGAATGCACACATGTAGACGTCTTGAAATGTAAGGGTCATCATTGATGAGATGCCTACAAGATTGATTGTTTGAGGCATTACGGACATGGAAGGCTACGTTTTTGCAAGTGTCCAAACTTGTTGTGGTTGTGTTTCTAAAATAAGACTAGAGATGTTAGGCATATGAGCCGAAATGGAAAGAATAGATTCAATATCAACATTGCTTAATGATGGACCCTCGTTTTTATACTTTTTTATATCATTGGTTGTAAAGGAGTCTTGAAGTTGTAAAGGATTATTTGTATTTTTTTATTTCTGGTGGACTGAAGTACTTGAATTCCTCACCAAAGTAAGCAAAGGTTTTAAGGTTTATATCGAAGCCCTTCTTGTGGTCCAATAAGGGAATAGGGTCCCGAGTCCCGAGAAATTCTTGGATGGCCTCATCATTCTAAAAGAGGTCCATGGAGATGTGACATTGTTGATCTTGATATATGAGGGATGGGTAGATGATATCAAGGGTTAGAAAGGAGTCTTGAAAAAATAACGGGTCGTTTTGTGTTTTTATTGCCAGAAGATGCCTGTATTGCGTTAAGATATTCCCAGTGTATCATATGAGCCAATTTCGACAAATACCCAGATGCCCAAACTCGTTTTATCCCTCCGCCAAGTTTTGTCTGCGAGAAATTTTTATTTAATTATTTATTAAATAAATAATGCCCCGTTTGAAGTAAATTGTGCTCCGGTTGAATCTGTTGCGATTTTGCATGCCAATATTCACTAGTCTCATTAGGGTTTTCACCAGGAATGAATCCTGGGCTTTGTCTGTGACTTCTGGCAACGTTTTTTGTTTTTATTTATTTCTTTTTCATTTTTCTCCGGTTTTCTCCTCTGTTTCTCTGTGAAATTCCCCTAGGTCAATTCCTTTGCCAGTACAGTTTGTTTTATTGCCTGGAACATCTAGAGAACATCTACGGCCGCCATACGCGTAAAGGAATCAACCTCAAAAGCCAACTTCTAACCAAAAAGATGAAGTCATGCACAAAAAGCCTCTCCTAGGCAAGTCACACTTTTTGGGAATGAATAGGTTTAAGTTGCAGTGGGATTTTTGGTAGCAACAGGTGGGTACGAATTTATTACCTGCCTTGCAGGGAAAATTCCCATGAAGTCAAAGTCACTTAAGTCATGATGGAAAAATTAGAGGCGGCAGAAGGCGAAATTTCTTACCTACCTTTGCAGGGTAAAAATTCCCATTATAAAATAAAGAAAAATCACTTAAAGCACCGATGGGAATTTTTCTACCTACCTAAAAAGCAGCTAAATTTTCCCACCAGAGAGATTTATTCACCCAAAAGTCACACTTTATCAAAGGAGGCCAATTTTAATACAAGTCGCACTTTTTGGGAGGTATTTTAATTAAATAATGGGAAAATTGGCGAAAATCTTAAATTTATTACCTACCAGGGTAAAAATTCCCATTATGGAAGTCAAACAACTTAAGTGAATGAAGGGATTTTTGGAGCTGCAGTGCAGGGTGAATAATCCCATCAAAGTTGACTTCTTAAATTTAGAAATCACCCATGCTAAAAAGTGCGACCCCTTTGGGCATTAAATAATAACTCTAATGCAATTTATTAATAGTTTTCCTTCCTAATTTTGGCGCCAGGGATGATGGAAAGTCAATGCATGATGTGAAGTCAAAGAAGACTGAAGGAAGAAGGCTAAAAATAAATTAAATTAATTTATTTAATGGCTGCTTGGAACATGCTAAAAAGTGCGACCCATTTGGTGATTAAATAATGCTTTTTGTGGCATTTATTAATAGCTTTTATTCCTAACTTTGGCGCCATGGAGAAATAGAAGGTCAATGCATGATGTGAAGTCAAAGAGAACTAAAGGAAGAAGCTAAAAATAAATTAAATTAATTTATTTAATGGCAGCCATGAACATGCAAATTTAGGCGCCCAAGTTGAAGGAATAAACATGTTTATTTATTAATTAATTGCTAGGAATAGGAGAGGCAATTATTAAATATAGAATGTTGAGAGTTATATAAGCATGGGCTGCCATAGTGAAAGAATAATTAATTCTTTTAGCAAAGGATTGCAGCCTGGACAGTTTTGGCGCCCAAAGGAAGGAGGATTTTTGCATAAAAAGTGTTTTTCATTGCAAAAGAAAGCTTCAAAGTTTGGCACCTAGGGTTGGAGGAGCTTGATTTAAGCTTGTTAATTATCTCATATTGGTATAAGTGCCCAGTGAAAGTTAAAAATATTTATGCTTGCTTTGCATGCAAAGCAAAGCCTCAAATTTTAGGGCAAAGCTTTTTATATGCAGATTTTTGTGATAAAAATCAAGTGTTCATGCTCTGATTCCATCTTTGTCTAAATTAATTGCAGTATTCATTACAAGTGCTTATATAAGTGAAAGGGAGCTCAAATCAATGTCAGATGCATTGAATATATCTTCCGAATCAAGAAAAATTCCCATATCTGCACCAATTGCAAAGAATTCCGCAAAATAAAAAGAAAAAGAGTTGCTCAGACAAAGATTGCTTCGACCATGATAAAGCGGGATGAAAGAGAAGGATCAGCGAATCATGCATTGCTTCCAGATTTGTTGATATCGGTGATACGGATCTAGGCCCCGAACCCCTCTCCGAATTGATTGACAGATCCAGGGCTGGAAAGACATCTCTCATGCGGGCAGTAAAGAGCAGTGGAATCATTCGAGCTTCAACATTCCCAGTCACAACTCAGTTTCCTGAATTCGTCATGGAATGTGCAAGGTCATACCATCCACTATCCAGATCAATCCGGGATGTTGCGGAAAGACAATAATCCGGCTGGATGCACAATTTATCAATTATTGTCTGAAGATTCCAACACGACCGGTGGTGACTACAATCAACATGTTGGACGCCGGCAACAGATGGGAGAAGCACAAAGTAGACTGTGTGGGCATAATGAACAACAAGTATATGAAGAAGCCCAAATCTCCATCAAAGTTCCCGAGGACTCTTCCACGATCCAATCTGGTGCAGGAAGTGGATGATATTACCAAATTGCTATGCAGGATAAATGGAGAAGCTAACACTCACAACTTCCGCTCATGGATGTATGCCTTCATCAGGACCATTGAGATCAACAAAGCAGATTCAATAATCAATTGGGTGGAGATCATCAGTGACAACATCGGTGAGCAGCTCCGAAGTGTGAGGCGGACATACAACTTCAAGATGACTTCCTACCTGGTATATGCAGCAGCCTCGCAGGGTATCTTTTCCAAGTTGGATAGACGGGGCGTACTCTCGAAGGATCCTATTTTTGAGTGCTACCCATAGCTGATTGTGCCTGAATGCAATAAAGATTACAAGGTGGTCAATGATGGATTCTTCTACGAATTCATTTGCAAGTTGAATAGTGATCTGAAGACCAACAGGGTGAGCAAGGAAGCTTGGGAAGTCTGTATCCCAACATGGCTGTATCTTCATCCAGTTTGCAGACTTTACATACCTCAGGGTAACCGACTTTTCAGGAGAACCAGTCAAGTTGCCCAGATATCCAAGCGACAAATTGGTCATCATGGAGTTGTGTAGGCAGCTCATGAGAGATGCATGACCTACAATCAAAGCGGCACAAGTCTACAGCTTCTTTCCGATCACAGTGGGCTATTACAGCTGCCAGAGCATTCACAAAGCTAGAGGAATTGAAGTTGAGATGTTCTCTGAGTGTGAGCATGAGTTCTTCCCAGCACGGCTGAACTTCGATCCATATGGGGTAGCAAGGAAGACAATCTCCCAGAATACTCACATGTGCCTTCATTAGAAGACTTCTGGATGAAGTGCAGAAGCGAGTACGAAGTCAGAAAGAAAGACTTCAAAGTTATCGGCACGACAAGTGTTTGATTATGGATTAGCACGGATACCTACGGATCTCATAGATGATGGGCCTGTGTTACTTGACTCATACCACCAGATGGGAGGGGATAGAGCTGCTCTTTAAGAGAAACATTGGTGGTTGCCACACGATCGAGGAAAGATCTGCTGCAGTTCTGGTCAACACCTCGAACTGGTTGCTTACAAAGGGATATTGCCTTGATGAAGCTTTGATGAATCAGATCACAGCAACCTCAGCGCAGAGACTCCATCAAAAGGAAGCACGAGGGAGAAAGCAGCAGAAGGCCTAAAAGCTTAAAGTGCACAAAAAGTCTCATACACAGGAAAAGGTCACTTCTACGGCTATGGTGCTAGTTCCGACTTCTCCAACGTCAACTCACAACACTTCACCTGCCTTTAAACCTCAACAAGATATTTCGTTCCTCCGTTGAATCCAACAACATTTGTGTTCTCTCCTCAGCCACTCCGATCTTCACCTCTTCCTGAAGAAATGCTAAAGTTGCAGATGGCAGAATTTGAAAGAGCATTGTCTTTGGACAATTCAGAAGACGATAAATCACAACACTATAGCAATTTCGATGGAGAGGAACCAGAGCACGAGATGGTGGTGCATTCAACGACTTCTCATTCTCCGAGAAGCAATTTCTCAAAGTGGTTGGCCTCACAGTCAGTCCCGGAAGCTAGAGAGGAGATCAACTTGGAGGAACATGACTTGCAGCTGCTCCTGAGTTTGGGTGGAAAAGACAGAAGACCTAAAGTTGCTAAGGTGACTTCAAGGTTGATTATTGAAGAATCAGGGCAAAAGTTCATTGAGGTATCAGTTCCAACAGAAGGAAAGCAGAAGAGCGAGCTTACGACGAAAGAGATATAACAGTGACCAAAGTGCCGATAGGTCAAACCACTACTGAAGGATTAAAGCAAGACACACAGACATTGATAAATGCTTTATTCCTTAAGCTTGACAAAGAGAAGGCAAAAAAAGTGAACTTCAAAAGCAGGTTTCCCAGTTGTGCGAGATCATTGCTAAGGTTGCCAAACCTTTCTCACCAATTTCAACACATGAGCAGGTGAGTGATCATCTGATGCAGGAAGTGGAAAATGCAGGTAACCAAGTTAGAGCTATCGATGAATGGAAGAGCCTAATCATTCGCCAAGCTTCTGTACAACTCAGGGAGGTGCCAGTTCGTCTAAAGGTTATGAAGGATGCATTAGTTCAGCTGAAGCAACTAGTGACAAGCACGGTAGATATGAATACAGTGGCTGAAAGTAACCTGGGCACTTTGGTCGAGATAAATAAGTTACCAAAGGAGGTTTTGATTGCAGAACGAATTGTGCCTGATGGATCGGTTGAAAAGGGGAAGCAACTTGAATTCACAGTCTCTTTCCACTTGGAGATCTTCAAAATTATGCTGAAAAGAATGCGGGTGCTCGAGGATATGGCATCATCACTGTCAAGCAATGTAATTGCTTTCACCAATGAGGAAGTGGTTGGGAACGTTTCTTCATACAAAAGGACCATTCCCAACAAAGTGCCTGATTCCCTGGAAGGCTCTCTTCTGATGATTCAAGAGAGGATTGATGAAGTTGTTAGGCCTTTCACGATGAATTCAATCAGTAAGCTGGTAACGCTGCAATCAGACATTAAGAAGTTCGGGCCTAGTTTGAAGGAGGTGGAAGCGAGCATCGAAGTTTTGAACGAAGGATTGCTGCAATTCAAGACAGAGAAAGAGAAGTGTGGCTAAAGCGGATGGGAAATTGTGAACTATATGTTCAAAAGTATATTCAAGATCAAAACAAAAAGAAAGTGTAGAAGTTACTGGCAGATCTTCCTTCTTCTTTTCTTTCTTCTCTTATTTCTTATGTTCCCGGATGTAATTGTAAACTTAAAAGTTATTGGTTTGAAAACCATTACTTTAAGTTATTTGGAATGACTCTTTGAGTTAAGTGACAGATGTGCACAATTTTGACTTGAACTCCTGATGCATGTCACTAAGAGAGGAATTAAAGGAAGATGATTGCCAGATGTTCTTTTTACTTCTTGTTTATGATCTAGTTCAGTTATAGTCTCCCATTTGTAATTTCCCCTCTACATGCTATAAGTAGAGGAAGAACCTACGGGTTAAAGGATCGAAATTTGTAATCAACATTCTTGTGTTCCAGACTTTGAGCTGAAACCCCTGATTTTTGCAAGCAGAGGAATATAGAAGAGATTTCCGGAGAACTTTGTGTCAATGGTGCATTTTGCTTCTTACTTTCTTTCTAGATCTGTTCATAAACTTTGTGTTATTATAGATCTAGATCTGAAAGTTTCCTTTTTTTGAATTATGTATGTTAATGATCTATTTGTTTTAATCTATGTGCATGCAATCAACTCTGTAAACTATTGCTTGGGTTGCACATCCTCTCTACTTTCTTCCGTTTCCTATTATTTTCCTTTCGTAGATTTTTCCTTTCTTTTACAACTTACTTACTTGCTACAGAACCGTATAGCTATGGTTCATGAGCTACATGGTTAAAGTAATACCCACAAATAGATATTAGGATATATAATTAACAAAATCTTACACGGGAGCCTCACCGGTAAATGAGGGAGATTTATCTCATGACTGCCTAGGTTTTCAGCTATGCAGAAAATCTAGCCAACAATTTTTGGCGACTCCACTGGGGAACAACTATCTTTGCAGATCAAAGCTTATCTCTTGCAGATCAGAGTGTTTTCCCATTCAACTTTCAACCTGGCTGAACGTCCATTCACCCGATCTGTGAAGGCACAAGGAAGGACTGATCATTTCTTCAGATTGCAGAGCAATTCAATTTCAATCATCCTCCTCAAGTTAGAAGCCGCAGATCTAGTCTCTCACCAGGAAGAAGAGTACACATTCATCCAGATCCGGATCGTCTTCAGCATAATCCGGCAGCTTGGAATTATCCATCAAGTCTACTCTCGTAGAAGACGTGCCCCATTCATCATGCAGAATCAAAATCAGAACCAGATAGTACCTGTTCCATGGGGAGCAACTTTTGGGCCACTGAACTTGACCCCACCTATGCACGATCTGCCTAAAGGATCCAGAAAGAATTTCCCAAAATTCTTTGGAGATGAAAAGCAAAATCCAGATGATCACTTGGCAACATTCTTCATATCTTGTGGTGTGCTTGCAGTGGAGCATGAAGATGTCTCGCCATAGACTTTTCATTGAGACTCTCCATGATTTGGCCGGAGAATGGTTCTATCGGTTAGCCCTTGGAACTATAACAAATTGGGCATCCATGCGAGAACAATTTTTGAAAAGATTCAAACCTGCAGAAGACGCTAACACGTTGATCACTCAACTTACACGCAATTAAAGAAGGAACCAAATGAGAACATGCGGGACTTTATTGCAAGGTTCCAAAGGATTTTATATAAAATCCCCACTTCTGTTGCTACTTTAGTGATGAAAATCAAAAGACATTTTTTATAAACGCTCTGTTGCCCGAAGTTGGATATCAATTGCGAAGGGCAAGACCTGTGAATCTACTAGAAGCACAAAATGTTGCTGTGGAGGTTGAAGATGACTTGATCATGGCTGGAAAAATCAGACAATCACCCCACAAAGGTGATGGAGCTTCTTCAAGTACTTCCGACCCTTTGCTTGCAAAGGTTGGCTAACGACATGCTACAAATCAAGAAGCAAATATCTCAAGGAGGAAATGCACTCCTTCAAGAATAGCTCCTACTCGACCTTTAATGGTCAAAATCAAAATCAAAATAGACTTACTTACTGCACCACAATGGTTGGCAATTGAAGCTTCTCCAAGGAACAACTTGGAAACTAATGAAGAAGATCTTGGCATTGATGAATCATTTGATGATGAGGACTTTGTAGATCCTGCTGACGACTCCAACATTGGTTACCTGGACTATGAATCTGACGAGGGCTATTATGAATCTTTTGAAGATTCTGATGGTCACACATTTGCGGTGTTCACAAGGTCCCAAACACGCCAAAATGTTGAAGCATCCACAAGTGGCCAAAGAAGAGAAAGAGAAGATCCTGGGCCAGATGTTACTATCCTAAAAAGGGCAAGACGCTACCTTCTTCATTAGCTCCCAAAGATAAGCATGCAAGTTCTTTCAATCCAACAAAGGGCCAATGTGCATCCGGCTGAAGTAAGTCAAGCTTTCAATATTATTGATCACATTAAAAAGACCAAGGTTCAGATGTCAAAAGCTGAGTATTTGAGGGCATTTCCTGATCAACTAAATAGGTTGGTTAAGTATGTGCAAAGTAATGGTCCCAATACTCCAACAAATAGTGTTTCACGGGGTATCTTGTCTAGTCCGAAGATTACTCCTCCTTCAAACAATGTGGCTGCAAGCTCTTCTCCTTCTACTTCTTCTCCTACTACATCGGAAAGGATCGAGCCATTCTATGTGTCATTACTTATTAACGGTTATAAATTAAGTAATTGCATTCTAGATTCTGGAGCTTCCGACAATGTGATGCCTGCCAAAGTTGTTGATGCTCTGGGTCTCACATTGACAAAAACCATTGGAAGATGTTATTCAATGGAAAGACAAGTACCTCTGTTGGGAAAATCAAAGATGCACAAGCAGTACTTGCTTCATTCCCAGACAAAAGATTAAAGTTGACTATCCTTGTAGCAGATATCCCAGTATCTTATGGCATGTTGTTGAGTAGGAATTTCTGTAAAGAATTGGGCAGAGAAGTCAAGATGGATTGGTCTTGTGCACACATACCAATCAAGGGAGTTAATCAAAAGTTAGAACCTGAGAAGAAATCCAAGTACACAGTATCAAAATCTGAAGATCCTAGATCTCAGATCTTGTTTCAAGAATCCGATCACGGAGTCTATTATCTAGAAATGGATAAAGAAGAAATTCAACCTGTGATCCAAGAGCCACATCAACTGGATAATAAGGTTTGGTCTCTGAATTTGATGGCAGCTTGTTGTTCATTTGGATCCGGTGCAGCGTTGTTCTTATTTCTCCTGAGGGAAAGGTGCATGCACATTCCTTCAAGTTAATGTTTGAAAATACTAACAACACGATGGAATATGAAGCATTGTTGTTAGGTATGGAGTAGGAAAGAACAATGGGAATCAAGCTCTTACACGCAAAGGGAGATGCCGAGTTGATTGTTAAGCAGATACGAGGTCTCTACCAAGTCAAAAAGGACAAACTTCGGCATTATAGAGACCGGGTCTATTCTGCTATCCTAGATTTTTGGCTTTCTCAGTATCCTATATTCCGAGAGAGAAAATTCTAGAGCTGATTCACTTGCAGTAATTGCAGCTTTATTAAATCCAGATCAGCCACCCACATTCTTTAGATAGGGGGATTACAAAGTTGAGATGGTCTTCCACCCAAAGGTTCCTGATAATGTCCAACAATGGCAGGTTTTTAATGATGACAAGCAGATTGCTGCATTTCTCCAACAAAAGGACAACTTCAAGAGATCTACTATGAGGGAAGCAACTCACCTCCAAGACAAACTACTGTGGGAGAAATGGATGCAAAGGTCTCAGGAAGTCAAGAGATTATCCAGCTGAAGGGAAATAAAATTCCTAAAGGCTTAGTATCTCTTGAGGAAATGTTTGACAAGCATGATCAGATGCTTAAAAAGAATGAAGAAAGTGGGGAAGGTTCTTCCTCCGATACACAATTATTAAATTTGGGAGCAAGCAATGATCCCAAATTAGTAAATCTGGGTAAGTGTTGTTCAGAGGCAGAAAGAGAAGCTTTTACAAAGCTTCTTAAGAAATATATGGATGTTTTTGCTTGGTCTTACCAGGATCTAAAGACATATCAGCCTGCAGAAGTTCAACACTATATCCCATTAAAGCAAGAACAAAAGCCTTTCAAGCAGAAGTTGCGGCGGCATAACCCTACTATTTCAGGGACTATCTTTGCAGAAATCCAAAAGTTGTTAGATGCAAAGATAATTTATCCCATACATCACTCTGAATGGTTAGCCAATATAGTTCCTGTGAGAAAGAAGAGTGGTGAGATTAGGTTGTGCGTTGATTTTCGCAACCTCAATCAAGCCTCCTTGAAAGACAACTACCCCATCCCCATCATGGACCACACTTTGCAGGTTGTTACTAGATCTGAAATGTTATCCATGCTTGATGGTTTTTCAGGCTACAATCAGGTCAAGGTGGCTGAGGAGGATCAATATAAAATGACATTCATTACACCTTGGAAACTTTTGCTTATCAAAAAATGCCTTTTGGTTTGATCAATGTTGGAGCTACGTTTCAAAGAGCTATGGATTTAGCATTTTCTCATCTCAAGGATAAAAGCATAGTAGTATACCTCGATGATCTGACAATCTTTTCCAAGGAAAGAAGCAAGCACATCTCAGATCTTGAAGAGGTCTTCATCCAATGCCGCAAACATGGTATTTCTCTCAAACCCTAAGAAATCTATTTTTGTTGTAACAAAAGGGAAGCTACTAGGGCATATCGTCTCAAAGGAAGGAACCAAGATAGATCCCGAGCGTGTCAAATCTATTCAGACTTTACCATTGCCAACATCCAAAAAGGGGTTCACTCTTTCTTTGGTAAAGTAAATTTTCTCAAAAGATTCATCCCTGACTTTGCTGAATTAACCCGTCATATCTCAAATATGATGAAGAAGACACAAGATTTCAAATGGAGCAGCGAAGGGAAGGAAGCATTTGAGAAAATTAAAGAGGCCTGTCAAAAGCCCCAGTCTTGGTTTCACCTGACTTTAGTAAAGAATTTATTCTTTATTGTTATTCCTCCGAACACACAATGTCAACAATCTTGATGCAGAAAAATCAAGAGGATGTAGAAGCTCCGATTGCTTTCATGAGCATGCCTTTAAAAGTCTTATGAGTTGAAATATACTCCGATGGAAAAACATGCATATGCAGTGGTAAAGGCATGTAAGGCATTCAGGTATTATATTCTTGCCTCACATACTGTGGTCCTGGTTCCGATACTGCAGTGAAGTCTATCCTCACCCAACAAGAGTTAGGGCTATTAAGAGGCACATGGGTGACGAAGGTGCAGAATATGACCTAGATATAAAGCCCACAAAGCTGGTTCGAGGAAGAGGTCTGTGCGAATTGATGACTGAGATGAAAGCAACAAAACAAAAGAAAGTCAAGATTTGCCTATGGTTCTTTTTATAGATCTGGTGGAAGAATGGTACAACAATATTGCCTATTTTCTAACTTATGGAGAATGCCCGATCAACTTTCTCAAAAGGAAAAGCGTACTATTAAACTAAAGTCCAAGGACTTTTTCCTTTGGGACAATGGTTTATATAAAAGAGGAATTGATGGTGTGTTTCTCCGATGTGTAGATAAAGCTCAACAGATCAACTTTTAAAACAATTTCATAATATGGCTTGTGGTGGTCATTTCTCAGCCCGAGTCACTACTCACAAGATCCTCCGAGCAAGGTATTATTGGCCCACACTTTTTCAAGATACTGTAGAGTGGGTGTCTAAGTGCCAAGCATGCCAACACTTTGTTGGGCGTGTAAAATTGCCCGCATTACCTTTAAAACCAGTTGTAATTAAGAACCCTTCCAAAGAATGGGGCATGGATTTTATTGGTATGCTCAACCCGGCCTCCAATGTCGGTCATCATTACATCCTAACAACTACTGATTATTTCAGTAAGTGGGTAGAAGCCATTCCTGTTAAGAACGCCACTTCCACGGAGGTGTGTAATTTTATAAAAGAAAATATTGTTATTAGGTTTGGCGTGCCCAGTAAAATAGTAGCAGATAACGCTCCTAATTTGTCTTCTGAGGAGCTGGTCAAGTTTTGCTACACTCATGGAATTCAGCTGGTACATTCTTCCAATTATTACCCACAAGGGAATGGCCAGGCTGAATCAAGCAATAAGAATCTGGTGACTATCATGCGAAAATTAGTGACTGAAAATCAAAGGACTTGGCACAAAAAGTTGTTTGATGCACTATGGGCAGATAGATTACACCAAAGAAAGCTATAGGCATGTCCCCTTTCCAACTTGTTATATGGGAGAGACGCACAAAATTGCCTCTTACCTTGGAATTGCCTTGCTTTACAACTTTCTAAAGCTCTGGAGGATGCTACATTCACTCGATGCCATTGAAAAGAGGATAATGTATCTGACTGAATTGCGAGAAGTACAGGTTCAAGTAGCCAATAGATTGTCAGAGCATCAAAGGAAGGTGAAGGTGATCTTCGACAAAAAGGCCAGAGAAAGAAAGTTTGAGATCGGTGATTGGGTCCTTTTATGGGACAAAAGACGAGAAACAAAAGGCATGCACGGAAGTTTGATTCACTTTGGAAAGGGCCTTTTGTGATCAAGAAGACTATGCCGAGACAGATAGCTTCATCCTTGCTCATCAGATGGAATTGAACTATCATTGCCTTTCAACGGGAAACATTTGAAGCTTTTCCGATCTAAGAGTGCAGGGTAAAACTTGTATGTATATAAATAAACTTTGTTTTTTTTTCTTTGTTTTTCGGTGTTGTGTTGTTTTTGTTTTCCTGACCCCGAGCCCAATGGACAAGATACGAAACCAGAGATGTTGGGATCTCATCTTTACTCCTTGTCTTTTTGACAGAGGCAAAGATGTCCACAGACGGAGCCGACTGGTGTCCCCAGATTTCACCCTAAAATCTGGACTACCCATTTAAAAAAATTTTATTCTTTTTTAAAATAACGTCTTTTTGTGTTTTTATTGCTAGAAGATGTCTGTATTATGTTAGGATATTCCCAGTGTATCATATGAGCCAATTTCGACAAATACCCAGATGCCCAAACTCGTTTTATCCCTCCGCCAAGTTTTGTCTGCGGGAAATTTTTATTTAATTATTTATTAAATAAATAATGCCCCGTTTGAAGTAAATTGTGCTCCAGTTGAACCCTGTTGAAGTTTTGCATGCCAATATTCACATATATCAATAGGGTTTTCATCAGAATGAATCCTGAGCTTTGTCTGTGACTTCTGGCAACGTTTTTTGTTTTTATTTATTTCTTTTGCATTTTTCTCTCGGTTTTCTCCTCGGTTTCTCTGTGAAATTCCCTAGGTCAATTCCTTTCACCAATATAGTCTGTTTAATTTCCTGAAGCATCTGGAGATCATCTACCAACACAACACCAGAAGGAATCAACCTCAAAATGCAAGCTTCTAACCAAAAAAGATGAAGTCATGCACAAAAAGCCTCTCCTAGGCAAGTCACACTTTTTGGGAATGAATAGGTTTAAGCTCAGAAGGGGATTTTTGGTAGCGTAGCAGAGTGCAGTGGGAATTTATTACTTACCTTCCTTGCAGGTGAAAAAATTCCCATGAAGTCAAAGTCACTTAAGTTATGATGGGAAAATTAGAGGCGACAGGCAGGCGGGAATTTCTTACCTACCTTGCAGGGTAAAAATTCCCATTATAAAATAAAGAAAAATCACTTAAAGCACCGATGGGAATTTTTCGCCTGCCTAGCAGGCTAAATTTTCCCATCAGAAGGTTTTATTCACCCAAACAAGTCACACTTTTTCAAAGGAGGCTAATTTTAATGCAAGTCACACTTTTTGGAAAGTCACTTAAGCTGCAGTGGGAAAATTAGAAGTGGCAGGCAGGGAAATTTATTACCTGCCTTGCAGGGTAAAAATTCCCATTATGGAAGTCAAACAACTTAAGTGAATGAAGGGATTTTTAGAGCTGCAGTGCAGGGTGAATAATCCCATCAAAGTTGACTTCTTAAATTTAGAAATCACCCATGCTAAAAAGTGCGACCCCTTTGGGCATTAAATAATAACTTTAATGCATTTATTAATAGTTTTCCTTCCTAATTTTGGTGCGCAGGGGATGATGGAAAGTCAATGCATGATGTGAAGTCAAAGAAGACTTTTAAGAAGGCTTTAAATTAAATTTAATGGCCATGAACATGCTAAAAAGTGCGACCCATTTGGTGATTAAATAATGCTTTTAATGGCATTTATTAATAGCTTTTATTCCTAATTTTGGCGCCATGGATGAAATAGAAAAAAATGCATGATGAAGTCAAAGAGAATCAAGGTAAGATGCTAAAAATAAATAAATTAAATTTATTTAATGGCAGCCATGAACATGCAAAAATAGGCGCCCAAGTTGAAGGAATAAACATGTTTATTTATTAATTAATTGCCAGAATAGAGAGGACAATTATTAAAATAGAATGTTGAGGGTTATATATAAGCAGCATGGGCTGCCATAGTGAAGATGTAATTAATTCTTTTTGCAAAGGATTGCAGCCCGACAGTTTTGGCGCCCAAGGAAGGAGGATTTTTGCATAAAAAAGTGTTTTTCATTGCTGGAAAGCTTCAAAGTTTGGCGCCTAGGGTTGGAGGAGCTTGATTTAAGCCTTGTTAATTATCTGCATATTGGTATAAGTGCCCAGGTGAAGTTAAAAATATTTATGCTTGCTTTGCATGCAAGCAAAGCCTCAAATTTTAGGGCAGCGGGCTTTATATGCAGATTTTTGTGATAAAAATCAAGTGTTCATGCTCTGGATTCCGTCTTTGTCTGAATTAATTGCAGGTATTCATTACAGGTGCTTATATAAGTGAAAGGGAGCTCAAATCAATGTCAGATACATTGAATATATCTTCCGAATCTGAAGAAATTCTAGATCTACACCAATTGCAAAGAATTCCGACAGAATAAAAAGAAAAAGAGTTGCTCAGATAAAGATTGCTTCGGCCATGATGAAGCGGGATGAAAGAGAAGGATCAACGGAATCATGCATTACTTCCAGATTTGCTTGATATCAATGATACGGATCTAGGCCCCGAACCCTCTCCGAATTGATTGACAGATCCAGGGCTGGAAAGACATCTCTCATGCGGGCAATAAAAAGCAGTGGAATTATTCGAGCTTCAACATTCCCAGTCACAACTCAGTTGCTTGAATTTGTCATGGAGTGTGCAAATGTGCAAGGTCATACCATCCACTATCCGAGATCAATTCGGATGCTTGCATGGGAAAGACAATAATCAGGCTAGATGCACAATTTATCAATTATTGTCTAAGATTCCAACACGACCGGGTGACTACAATTAGCATGTTGGACGACGCCAAATGCAACAATGGGAGAAGCACAAAGCAGACTGTGTGGGGCATAATGAATAACAGATATATGAAGAAGCCCAGGTCTCCATCAAAGTTCCCGAGGACTCTTCCACGATCCAATTTGGTGCAGGAAGTGGATGATATTACCAAATTGCTATGCAGGATAAATGGAGAAGCCAACACTCACAACTTCCGCTCATGGATGTATGCCTTCATTAGAACCATTGAGATCAACAAAGTAGATTCAATAATCAATTGGGAGGATCATCAATGACAACATCGGTGAGCAGCTCCAAAGTGTGAGGTGGACATACAACTTCAAGATGACTTCATACCTAGTATATGCAATAGCCTTCACAGGGTATATTTTCCAAGCTGGATAGATGATGGGGCATACTCTCGAAGGATCCTATTTTTGAGTGCTACCCACATTATATATGCTCCGAATGCAATAAAGATTACAAGGTGGTCAACGATGGATTCTTCTACGAATTCATTTGCAAGTTGAACAGTGATCTGAAGACCAACAGGGTGAGCAAGGAAGCTTGGGAAGTCAGTATCCCAGCATGGTTGTATCTTCATCCAGTTTGCAGACTTTACATACCTCAGGGTAACCGGATTTTCAGGAGAACCAGTCAAGTTTCCCAGATATCCAAGTGAAAAATTGGTCATCATGGAGTTGTGTAGATAGCTCATGGAGATGCATGACCTACAATCAAAGTGACACAAGTCTACAGGATTCTTTCCGATCACAGTGGGCTATTACAGCTGCCAAGCATTCACAAGGCTAGAGGAATTGAAGTTGAGATGTTCTCTGAGTGTGAGCATGAGTTCTTCCCAGCACGGCTGAACTTCGATCCATATGGGGTAGCAAGGAAGACAATCTCCCAGGAATACTCGCATGTGCCTTCGTTAGAAGACTTCTGATGAAGTGCGAAAAATGAGTACGAAGTCGAAAAGAAAGACTTCAACAGTTATCGACGCAACAAGTGTTTGATTATGGATTAGCATCGATACTCGCGATCTCATAGATGATGGGCCTCGTGTGTACTTTGACACTTACCATCATGATGGGAGGGGATAGAGCTGCTCTTCAGAAAACATTGGTGGCTGCCACACGATCGAGGAAAGATCTGCCGCGGTTCTGGTCAACACCTCGAACTGGTTGCTGACAAAGGGGTATTGCCTTGATGAAGCTTTGATGAATCGATCACATGAAACCTTAGCAAGAGACTCCATCAAAAGAAAGCACGAGGGAGAAAGCAGAAAGGCCTAAAAAAGCTTAAAGTGCACAAGAAGTCTCATACACAGGAAAAGGTCACTTCTACGGCTATGGTGCTAGTTCCAACTTCTCCAACGTCAACTCACAACACTTCACCTACCTTTGAACCTCAGGGAGATCTTGTCGTTCCTCCGTTGAATCCAACAACATTTGTGTTTTCTCCTCAGCCACTCCGATCTTCACCTCTTCCTGAAGAAACGCTAAAGTTGTAGATGGCAGAATTTGAAAGAGCATTGTCTTTGGACAATTCAGAAGATGGCAATCACAACACTGTAGCAAATTCGGATGGAGAGGAACCAGAGCACGAGATGGTGGTGCATTCAATGACTTCTCATTCTCCGAGAAGCAATTTCTCAAAGTGGTTGGCCTCACAGTCAATCCCAAAAGCTAGAGAGGAGATCAACTTGGAGGAACATGACTTGCAATTGCTCCTGAGTTTGGGCGGAAAAGATAGAAGACCTAAAGTTGCTAAGGTGACTTCTAGGTTGATTATTGAAGAATCGGGGCAAAAGTTCGCTGAGGTATCAGCCCAAAGAGGGAAAGCAGAAGGGCAAGCTTACGGCAGCAGATATATCAATGACCAAAGTGCCAATAGGTCAAACTACTACTGAAGGATTAAAGCAAGACACACAGACACTGATAAATGCTTTATTCCTTAAGCTTGACAAAGAGAAGGCAAAAAAATTGAACTTCAAAAGCAGGTTTCCCAGTTGTGCGAGATCATTGCTAAGGTTGCCAAACCTTTCTCTCAGCCAATTTCAGCACATGAGCAGGTGAGTGATCATCTGATGCAGAAGTGGAAAATGCAGGTAACCAAGTTAAAGCTATCGACGAAATGGAAGAGCCTAATCATTCGCCAAGCTTCTGTACAACTCAGGGAGGTGCCATCTCATCTAAAGGTTATGAAGGATGCATTAGTTCAATTGAAGAAACTAATGACAAGCACGATAGATATGAATACAATGGCTGAAAGTAACCTGGGCACTTTGGTCGAGATAAATAAGTTGCCGAAGGAGGTTTTGATTGCAGAACGAATTGTGCCTGATGGATCGGTTGAAAAGGGGAAGCAACTTGAATTCACAGTCTCTTTCCACTTGGAGATCTTTAGAATTATGCTGAAAAGAATGCGGGTGCTCGAGGGTATGGCATCATCACTATCAAGCAATGTAATTGCTTTCACCAATGAGGAAGTGGTTGGGAACGTTTCTTCATACAAAAGGACCATTCCCAACAAAGTGCTCTGATTCCCTGGAAGGATCTCTTCTGATGATTCAAGAGAGGATTGATGAAGTTGTTAGGCCTTTCACGATGAATTCAATCAAGAAAGGGTAACACTGCAATCAAGACATAAGAAGTTCGGGCCTAGTTTGAAGGAGGTGGAAGCGAGCATCAAAGTTTTGAATGAAGGATTGCTGCAATTCAAGACAGAGAAAGAAGTTGTGGCTAAAGCGATGGGAAATTGCTGAACTATATGTTCGAAAAGTATATTCAGTATCAAAACAAAAAGAAAGTGTAGAAGTTACAACTGGCAGATCTTCCTTCTTCTTTTCTTTCTTCTCTTATTTCTTATGTCCCCGAGATGTAATTGTAAACTTAAAAGTTATTGGTTTGAAAACCATTACTTTAAGTTATTTGGAATGACTCTTTGAGTTAAGTGACAGATGTGCACAATTTTGGCTTGAACTCCTGATGCATGTCACTAAGAGAGGAATTAAAGGAAGATGATTGCCAGATGTTCTCTTTACTTCTTGTTTATGATCTAGTTCAGTTATAGTCTCCCATTTGTAATTTCCCCTCTACATGCTATAAGTAGAGGAAGAACCTACGGTTAAAGGATCGGAATTTGTAATCAGCATTCTTGTGTTCCAGACTTTGAGCTGAAACCCCGATTTTACAAAGCAGAGGAATATAGAAGAGATTTCTGGAGAACTTTGTGTCAATGGTGCATTTTGCTTCTTACTTTCTTTCTAGATCTGTTCATAAACTTTGTGTTATTATAGATCTAGATCTGAAAGTTTCCTTTTCTTTGAATTATGTGCTTAATGATCTATTTGTTTTAATCTATGTGCATGCAATCAACTCTGTAAACTATTGCTTGGGTTGCACATCCTCTCTACTTTCTTCCATTTCCTATTATTTTCCTCTTCTCGCAGATTTTTCCTTTCTTTGGGGTGTATGATGACATTTAACTTTACATGGAGTAGTGTCTTCGCTAGGTTGTATGATTAGATTTTTGGTTGATTTTTCATGTATGTTGTGCACATTTTGATTATCCATGACACCATCATTGATAACATTGCGGTTGCGGTTGACATACCAATATTTATCATGATGAGTGTTATTATTGTTATTATTATGCCCAATATCTTTGGAATGAGGCTTGATCAAGCCTTTAGCAATAAGGGCATTTTCAATTTGAGTTCCCTTTGCGATAAATTCCTTAAAACTATTGAGGTAGTGCATTTGCATGTGAAAGGATAACTTGTTAAGGTTTGGGATGAAGATGTTAACCATTTATTTTTAGGGATTGAACATGGGAATCGACTTGTGATTCCTCTCCATCATTGTAAAAAATGTGCAAAGCTTTCATTTGGTCATTGTTTTGTGTTGTAAAAATCCATCATTGTGACTTGAGTCAAGGTTGAAAGAGAAATGTTTGACAAACTTATCTGAGAGGTATTCGAAGGTGGTGATAGATCCCTTTGGAAGGTGTAAGGACCAGTCAAAGCTTGTCCTCCTAGACTTCTAGGAAAGAGATGCAAGAAAAAGATATAATTATATGCCACTTCTTGGCATGCTATAATTTTTTTTTATATGCTCTCTTGGATTAGTTTTTCCTTTGATTTATGAAATTTGGGCGTCTCAAAAGATTTTGGAAAGGGTATACATAAGATGTCCTTATCGAAGGGGTAAGGACACAATTCATCAAAGTTAAATTTTTGCATTGTTGTTGCATACCTAAAATTATGTCTTGCACTTAGAACAATTTGATGTAAAGACGCATTTCTACATGGTGATTTGGAGGAGGAACTATATATGTAGCAACCAGAGGGGCTATGAGGTCAAAGGTAAAGAGGAGATGGTGTGCAAACCGAAGAAGAGCTTGCATGGCTTGAAACAAGCTCCACATCAATGGTATAAGAAATTTGATAGCTTCATGATGGAGCAAGGTTAAATTAGATGTCATTTTAACCATTACGTGTATACAAATAAATTTGAGGATGGTAGTTATATTATCCCGTGTTTGTATGTGGATGACATGTTGGTTGCGGGTAAAAACATGCAGAAAATAAAAGTACTCAAGCAAAAAATAAAGTGAATCCTTTGCTTATGAAGGATTTGGGGAAGCCAAACAAATCCTTGGTATGAGGATATCTCGGGATAGGAAGGAACGAAAGTTGACTTTATTTCAAGAAGAGTACATTAAGAAGGTCTTTGAGAGGTTTAATATGCAGGATATTAAACTGGTTGGGACTCCTTTGGCGAGCCATTTTAAGTTATCAAAAGAGCGGTGTCCCAAGACAAATCAGAAAAGAAACTAGATGTCCAAGGTACCTTACTCATCGCCATTGGCGCTTTGATGTATGTCATGGTGTGCACCAGCCCGATATTGCCCATGCAAAGAGAGCGGTGAGTAGATTTATGATTGATCCAGGTAGAGATCACTGGCAGGTAGTAAAGTGGATCCTTTGGTATTTGAGAGGGACCATGGGGACAGCTTTTGTGCTATAGTGGATCAAACACCACTTTGTGTGGTTATGTAGATCCAGATATGGCTGGAGATGTAGACAATAGTTTGAGCACAACATGTTATGTTTACATTGTAGGTGGGACAACAAAGAAGTTGGATTTCACGACTACAAAAGTTGGTGGATTTGTTAACCACGAAGGTGAATATGTTGCTGCCACAAAGGAAAGAAAAGAAATGATTTGGTTGCAAAATTGCTTGAGGAGTTGGTGCATAAGCAGGGAGGAAGGAAAGTCACATAGTGATAGCTAGAGTGGTATAAACCTAGTTAAGAACTCGCTTTCCACTCTAGGATGAAGCATATACGCTTAAGGTACCATTTCATCAGACAAATTTGGAGGAAGAGAATTTGAAGCTAGAGAAGATTCATACCAAATCGAGAATCCTGCAGACATGATGACCAAGGTGGTCACAAGGGAAAAAGCTGAAGTTGTGTTTAGCTTTGGTTGGCCTTCATGGAAACTAGTGAAGGGTTGAAAAGTTTGCTCAGAGGAAAACTAGTCTCCAAGTGGGAGATTGTTAGGTTATGGAGCTTGTTTTCATGTGTGAAAGTGTTGAATATTGTACACTAAGAGTACTAGACACTTTCCACAGGTTGTCTCATTAAGGGTTCAGGGGCACACTGACCCCAAACTATTTTTGGCCTTGAAACAAAACATGCCCGATACACCAGGAAATGTGCTTTTTCTCATATGGGTAGGATTTCTAACCCATAGGTTTATGGGACGGTTTTGGCCTATGGTTTTGATACCCATGGTTTTGTAAAACTTCTTAAGCAGTTATCTACTTATGTGGTTTTGTGCATAAGGTAGGCATTATGTAACATTGTAGATGTGTATGAATTTGGATATGAATTTCAGAGAGTTTGTCGAGCATAGCTCCAAACAGATCTAGGTATTGTATTGAGAGAGTGGTGGCTTATAATAAAATTTGAGCAAGTGATTTTTGGTGGATGTAGCCCAAATTGGGCAAACCACGTTAAATATTGTCTCTTTGTGTTGTGTTATTTTTATTACTCCGCACTTTTATTTCAGATCTGTAATATTTTATGCATATTAGTTTCTATTGTTGTGATTTTGTGAGGGACTTGTCCGCATATTTTATCCCTTGTTTCCTAACAATCAAGACTTAGATGAAGTGATTGTGTTTAAGTTTAGATACATATGTCCACAACCAAATACTTAGACTTGTTTGCAAAAGTGATAAAATGACCGAGAGAGAAATGTGAGAAGATAGAAGATCACAAAGAAAGGGATTTGGAACACAAACTTCGTGAAGTAGAACAAATGGAACACAAACTTCGTGAGGTAGAACATATCAAGATATGAAAGATGGAACACAAACTTCATGAGGTAGAATAAATGAAAAGTGTGAATGAGAAGAAAGTGGAATACGAACTGTTGTAAAACGTAGAACAAATGAGAAATATGTTTTTTAAGTTGGTATCTACCTTAGATTGGCTTGGTCAAGGTGTGGCTTCCTAGAATAAGTTCTCTTAAACATGAAAATACAGCCAAAAAGTTGATTTTTTTGTTTTTCTGCTTTTGTATTTCACTTGAGAACCTAAAACTTGGACAACAAGATTAAAAGAATAAAAAGAACACACAGACAACGTTAGATTACAAAAAGATAAAATAAAAGTGTGAAATGGAGTATGGGAGTCCCACCGGAGTGCCATAATGTAAGCACGAAAAATTACTAGACAATGAAAGATAAATGAAAAACACAACAATATACCTCTCTGTAATTTCTCAATGTAAACCTAAAATAATATTGTTGAAGCACTTGGGCTTGCTTAATCTTTTGATTTGTATGATTGTGGGTGCTCTTGATCAATTCTCCAAAGGATGAATGTAAATGCTACAAGCTTGGATACACAAGGATGCGGATGTCAAATTGGCAGAAGTTGGCTATAATTTGCATAAGCTTCCAGGATGGGTTTGCAAAGGAATTGCCAGCATTTTATAGCTGAGGGTGGTGCCATGAAAATTGGATCAGAGTTTGACTAAGCTCCAGGTTAATAATTGTAATTACCTGGAATAACAAGTAGACTTGATTTGTGGAATTACATATTTTAAGGGGGCAATGGACATTTGGATTGGCAGAAATTACATCTGGGAAGGTGGTTTTATGTGTAAGTTTATTGCCCCCGCCTTTCTAGGATTCTAGAAGTGGAGCTAACTTGAATAGGGAAGTGGAGTCCAAGTGGAGTTAACTAGGATAGTGAAGTGGCAGTTGACTAAGAAAATATATGTATTTTCCTAATTAAGTAACTAATTTAATTAGCTACAATGTGCAAGATAATTAATTAACCATTTATTTAATAAATGATAAGTAACTTTGATCCCAAGGGGTGGATGATTAATTAATTTAATTAATCAATCATAAGGGGATGAGTAACATGATGTGAACTCGATAAAATAGAAACAAGTATGTGATTTTGGGGTGTCTATAACACCAAAACCGTAACAACAAACAGAGTAATTTAGAGACATGAAAGGGCAACCATCTGCTGGTGATGCATGTTGAATCCTCACAAAATAATACTTACAACCATAGAAACAACACTTACAGGAATACTACCACCATGATGAGTCAACCACCCAACAACCAACACACAAGCACAAATAAACAAAGTCATAATCATTGCATGAGCACAACTAAATAGATCTCAGTAACTAGCACATGAACACAGAGAAATAGATTTGCTTCCCAAAAATAGACAAGCAAAGATTTAATTAAAAAAACTTCATCGAAATCAGGGCATAAACAAAGAAGGCCACCTAACCCTCCAGAGAGGCGTACAATCCCCAATAAATTTCAATAAGCCACAAACACAACCCCCGAGTGTCCATATTTGCATGTATAACTCCTTTGACAATATCACTGCATTCTTGGATGGATGCTAAGTACGAAAAGTTTGTTAGATTGGTCGAAGACATAAACACACCTTCTTACGCTACTGACATAAACGGTTTTTTTACATATAATAATCTCGTTGATTTAGACCTCCATACCTTCACAGAGATCAACAACCCTCTTACGCAACACAATTGTGTTAGATAGACATTTCCATCCTGCACAAACATTAGCAACCCTTGTACACATCAAAACCTCGGAAACGCATTCATTTAGGGATCCGCTCGGTTTTAGGGTTTCATAGCTATCAACGGGTGCAATTTTTCGTGCGCTTCAACGTTCTACTCCGCCTCATCTACGTCGTCTAAAGCTCTAACATGTGCCATCTCCACTTTCGATGGCTCCGATTATGTCATCCTTCAACGTCCTCTGCCCTGCTTTTCATCTTCGATTCATCCGATTGTTGTTAGACACCCCCTAAGCCTACCTAACTATGAAAACTCGAAATGATGAGGGTATGGCCATATTAACTCTAAAAATCATGAATATTTATTATTTATTTTAATTTTTCTTGTATTTTTAATTATGTGGAGAGGAATTCCTATAATGGCAATCAAGTAGTGTAATTGAACGAGTAATTCATTTTTATTATCGATATTAAATTTGACATTAATTTTCCCATCAAATAGTAAAATATCTTAATATTTGATGTCCATTTGCCATCACATAAATGATTTTTTCTTGGAGAAGTCAATTGAAAAACAATAATATCCTTTTCATATAGTAATGTTTGAGCCAATTATTTTTTCGAACAATTTTTTACGAGACCAACATAAAGGTGCAACTAAATTAATTTATTTGCCACAATTCAAAGGGAATTTAGGAGAGAATGTAATGTAGTTTTACTAATAAATGTAGTATGTGAAAAATCTAAAATAAAAACTTTAAATTGATATCTATCGGCATATTTCACAAGGAAAATTCAAGCTCAAATTTGACAATCATTTAGAAGTTTTTTTAATGCTTGAAGAAGTCCACCAATAAATCATAATGCCTTGGCCACATGGTGAGTTTGAAGCTTGCTTTTATTACCCAAAAGGATTTTTTCAA
Source organism: Taxus wallichiana var. yunnanensis (assembly GCA_018340775.1). Taxonomy (NCBI): domain Eukaryota; kingdom Viridiplantae; phylum Streptophyta; class Pinopsida; order Cupressales; family Taxaceae; genus Taxus; species Taxus wallichiana. Next base: position 847,918,975 of record CM031234.1, read on the forward strand.
GCCTTACATATAGTAGTGTTACTAGATGGATGTCATTTTAGAAGGTATTAGAGTTATTAAAATGCGATAAGTGAGAAATCCAAAACAAGAACCTTGAGATTAATATCTCTTGGTATATTTCATATAGATATATTTAAGCTATTTTTACTAGTTTATGTTATATTTGAAATTGTTTTTAATTATAATTTTACTTTATTTTAAATTTTTGTACCGAGTATTGTAGGAACCAATATAGACGGCTAATTTACACTCAACGCCAATGGAATACTGTTCAAGAAAAAGGTTGTTATGTTTAACAAAAGAGATGATTGAATATTCCAATTTAGAATACAAAGAATAGCCCAAGAAAAATAAGAGATGGGTGTGCAAAAGATTGTTGCGTATAACAAAAGAGATGATTGAATATTTCAATTTAGAGTACAAAAATAGCCTAAGAAATGTTAGAACGTAATATTAAGTGTTTATAAACCTTAGTTTATAATTAAATAATTAAGAATATTTATATTCTTAATTATTTAATATAAACTAAGTTTTTTATGTTTAATTGATTATTATTAATCAATATTTAAATCGGGGTGCCTTTTTTATAAAGTCACAACCGTCACTTAATTGGTTCATGACCCATGGGGTCAAATAAATATGAAGATCAAATTTATTTCACCCCATGGGTCACTGAACCATTAAGTGACGGGTCAGTGACTTTATAAAAAGGTACCCCGATTTAAATATTAATTAATAATAATCATAAAAACATAAACAAACTTATTTTATATTAAATAATTAAGAATATAAATATTATTAATCTATTTAATTGTAAAATAAGGTTTATAGGCACTTAATATTACATTCTAACACTTCCCTTAATATTAAGTGGAGAACATATGCCAACATTACTTGTTTATACAACATGATTTACAAATCCATAAACCATAGTGAAGGTTTAGGCTAACATATCACATTTGAAGGATTTATACACCTTCATCATGCTCATCTTACCTTTTGGTACAAAAGGATTTGGAATCCATAAATCAGTAGTGAATGATTTAGGCTAAACATGATTTGTGAGACTACATCTCACAGTTTCTCATGGAAAATCTCTACCAACATCTCTAGGAGCCTTTTATAACATAAGGACCTCATTTTCAACAACAGAAACACACTGGACTATACACCGTAAACTTAAAGTGACAATTTTACAAAGATCTTTTTACAATGGAGCGGAAGTATAGAGGAGAAGGAAATATAACCGACCGACTATTAAGAGATGGCATTGCCATGCCCACTCCCCCTCAATGGAAACTCTGAAAGGTCGAGCATTGCACGAAACTTGCAGAATTTTACAACACACAATGGCTTTATAAATATTTGCAACTTAATCTTCAATTTGGGTAGCACTATAGATTTATATCACCACAGAGAACCTTCTCTCGGATAAAATGCATATGAATCTCTATACGCTTCGTTCTCTGATGCTGAACTGGATTCTTAGCAAAAGCAATGCAACTATGACTATCACATAGAAAATGGGTACTTCCTTTAACTTCCATGTGTATCTCTTCCAACAACGTCTTTATCCACATGGCTTCTTTCGCTGCTTCCATTAACTTCTATATTATGCCTCAATAGAAGAGATGAAGACTGCATGGCTACTTTTACTACTTCAAGTAATTGCACCTGTACCAAATTTGAACACATATTCAATTGTAGATTTTCTATCTAACACAACACCAACATGGTTAGAATCACAATATCCATATAAACATGCATTATCATAATAAGCATAATATAAATCATTATTGATTTCACTTTTAACCATTTATAAATCGTACATTGATAGGTTGAAAAACAAGTTATATAACAACTTAAATAACAATATGTTTAACTAACCATGTTAAATATGTTGAACAATTTCAACATATTAATCTTGTAAAATATATATTAGATGCAATCAATATTGGACATCTCCAATACAAACACAAAGGCGTCCCCAAGTGTCATTTGATATGCATATAATACTATTTTTAGTAATCACATACTAATATACTCAACTAGATCTTGATTTCAAATCCATTAACTAGTCATTAACAAGACTTATCTTTGATAATTGGTTAAAATTACTTATAATAAGTAATTTACATAACTAAACAAGATTTGAGAATACTCAAATTGATGATGATATTTCCATCTTTATCAAGGAGATTAATTGCAACTAACTTGGTCGAGATAACAACCAACTCGTTATCACCCAATATGAAAAATAGAGTTATATGTGGCCACATCCACATCAACTTATCAAAGCACATATAATGATATTTGATCAAGGAAAGTAAATAATATAAAGGTATAAATTGATTTAACAGGAGGACACATGTCACAGATCCAAGGGCTAAAAGAGGGACACGTGGCATAATTCCATAGGATTTTCAACCAAATGTATTTCATGGACCTCAAGTCCACGGAATAAACCGAGTTTCAAATAAAAGGTTTTGGGTCCAGGAAGGTTGAGGTAGTCAAAGGAGACATGCAAAGGTAAAAGGTAGACATGAGGGAAAGAAGGAAATAATCACAAAGGCACACATAGGCAAATCAAAAGTTGTCACATGTCAACTTGTTGTTCCTCCCGAGATGCACAACTTTAAATGGCCATAACTTTCTCTCCACAACTCCAAATTAGGAAAAATTGGTCTCGTTGGAAAGGTATCTTTGAGCCCTTCAATGCAACATCATCATATTAAATAATTGATGAGTTTTGTGAGAGAAAAGAGGAAAAACAGTTCGGGTATTAAAAACATAGTTCTAGACTCCCAAGCACCAGATTAAATTTATTTATTTATTTGAAACCTTTTGAACTGCTTCTGATACCATGTTGTTGTTGTGCAAATGTGCAACAGGGAAATTGATAATTTCTGAGCATGACAACTATACCCCAATGTCGAATTTTTCAAGTCCTATCATTTCAAGACACCTCGGGTCAAATCCGTTAGTTTGGTCACCCCTATTTTGTTGTCAAATTGTTCCCCTAGGTGATTTAGGAAATTCTATTCATTCCACCTAGGTGATTTTAGGGAGTTCTAAAAAGACACTATCTTCTCGGCGATATGGAAGGATTATCACCGGCCTTCCCAGACTCGGATTCAATCCTGAGTGGAAAGAAGGGCCAAATTCAACATGGAGGTGAATGGAAGACCTTATAACATCATGGAAATGATCTTGTAAGGTTTGGGGAAGTTTTTCAAGACTTAGAGCAGTCTGAGTTAAAAACAAGGTTCACAAGCCTAGGCAGTACACAGTGCCTAAAACAATTGTTGGGCTTCAGAAGAAGATTTCGGGAGCTCCGGATGGAGTTAGGAGCAAAAAAATATCTATAGAAAGAGGATTCCAAGGCCTACATTATGGTGAAATAATATTTTTCACAACACTTTGGCGCATCAGGTTTGCAGGTAGTTTTTCTCAGGCACATGTGGAGTACAAAATCCAAAATCTGATTTTTCAGGATCAAATGGAATAATCAAGAAATGAGACCCCCACCATTGGATTCCGAAGGACATTTCCAATCAGGATCATATAAAATTTTTCCAAAAAATTCCATCAGGAGCTTAAGTTATCACTGTTACAAGTTCAAGACTTAGCCAAATTTTTGGGAGGACACGTGTCAGCACCAAAAGCCTAGTGGGATTTTGTGTCCCTCACGTCCCCCAAGGTCAGGGACATCAAGGTTGGAAAAGTGCGCCCACCCCTCAAGCCCTCTCAGCCCTCATGTGACCTCTTGACCCTCATGTGACCTCCGACTCAATAGTTCACCCCAGTACATTTTTGGAGCATCCATTCCCTACCGTTGGATCGGGCGCCACATGTCACCCCAGACCACCAGTGGAATTTTATGTCCCTTATGCAACTGAGGTGGGGGACATCAAACCTTGAAAAATGCACCCAGCCCCTATGGGGAGTCATTTGGACACCCACGTGACTGAGTTTCAGCCCCCAGGGGCATTTTTAGAGCATCCATTCCCTACCGTTGGATCGGGCGCCACGTGTCACCTCCAGGACCACCGTGGAAACTGATGTCCCTTATGTACCTGAGGTGGGGAACATCAGACAAGGAAAAATGTGCCCAGCCCCTATGGGGAGTCATTTGGACACCCGCATGACCGACTTTCAGCCCCCAGGTGCATTTTTCAAGAAAATCCCCTATCGTCAGATTGAGGACACAAGACATCGCCTTGACCATCGTGGAAATTGATGTCCCTCACGTCCCCCAAGGTCAAGGACATCGGGGACATAAAAATGAGCCCAGCCCCTCCACCCGCAAGTTTTGAGTATTCAAATCTAGCACTTAACCGCTTTCTTTCTCCTCATTTCTCCTTCACAACTTCATACCTTGCCATGGCTCCGTGCATGATTGTCCAGACACCCGGTCCACCATTGTTGCTCAAAACTTGCTCTCCACCATGGCCACATAGACTCTTCACACCATGAATACACAAAGAATATGCGGTCTCGAGAAAAATGGAGTGAAATGACGAAGAATAGGGAGAAAATGAAGGTTTTTTGCCAGATAACCATGAAGTCACTCGATCGAAAAATCTTCATATCTCACAAGATACAAGTCGGATCGTGATGCCGTCTTTTGCAGATTTCCTCATTTTTCAAGGTGATCAAGATGCAACAAACAAGAGGTCAAATGGTGCCCAGAATCATTTGCTCCAACAAAACCCTCTCTTCGTGCACCGACTCACATTCGTTGGATTTCTCATCATTCCGGCAATGGAAACAAGCTACAAATTTGCACAGGACCTCCAAATGAAAAACCTATCGCAATGGAGATGTTTTCGTTGCAAACAGAGAAAAAAAAAACAAACTTGAAAATTTCGAGCTCCATTAATGGCCGCCATGGCAACTCCAGTGCTGAAGCCACTTTGCTGTCAATTTTTCAAAAGTTATTTCTAGGCTTTCTAGTTTGGAAGAACTATGTGAAATTCGGAGGGTGTGATCGTAATGACAAGGAGAGTCCAAAAAGTATGTTCCATCACAAATCGGGCACTGGAAACACCCTTTCTAAAAATAGTAAGTTTTCCTATACAAACTTGCTATGTTTGGAAAGTCATCATCAAAAGTAGCTGAGACAAAGGAAACATGCATTGAAGATTACGAGAGAGCCCGAATGAGTGTTCGAGCGAGAAAATAGTGGAAATGACCACTTACTAAAAATAGTAAGTTCCCTATATGGGTGTTTACCAAAAATAGTAAGTTACCCCAAGAAGTGGTCGAAGCAAAGGCAATGTGCGTAGGATTGGATGAATATTTTCATCACATCAAGATGATCAAGAAGAAGCAAGGATCACCTCTTACTAAAAATAGTAAATCTCCCTATATGGGTGCTTACTAAAAATAGTAAGCCACACTCAAAGAACAGCTTTGGCACAATGGGACATTTAGAACTTCGTCGCATCAGAGCTTTCCATCAGTGAGGATCAACGGACTTCATCGGGAATGACATCTCCTCTTCTTCTTCTCCCTCTCTTTCTCTCTCCTCTTCCCCCAACTTTCTCTCACTTTCCAATATTCTAATTTCGTGTTGGGGTTTGTACTTTTTAATATGACTTAAGTGACTTTAGAAATATAATGTAAATTAAGTCGCCTTACTATTATAAAAGGGACTTAAATATTTAAAGTGGAATATGAATAGTCTTAAGTCATATTAAGGTATTCGAAAGGTCATGAGGTAGATGAAGAGTCATATTCTATTCTATAAATTGTAACGCCATTCCCATTTCAAAGGGTTGGCAATTGATCTTGTAGACTCAAGAGTGCATTGTACCTAGAGAAAGCAAAGGAGATAGCCATTTTCTTCTACTCTCTTCCCCTCTCAAATTTCTTCCATTCCCACATTATGTACAACTTTGATTTGAGCAATCAATACAAGGAGTTTCTAGCTTTCTTTGACTAAGGGGTTTCATGATACTTTGTGTTCATCAAATTCTATTTGGTCTTGTTGCTATTTGCAGGGTTGTTTCTTCTCATGAATGCATGTGTTGAAGTTTCTAACTAGTGCGTGAAGGAATCTATTTTCTACCTGCAACATTAGTTCTCTTACCTCTTTTCTCACTCCCCTTTCCCGCTCTACAGACGAAGACTTCCCTAGCAAGAGATTGCTAGCTTTGTCACGGTCAGTGGAGTGCCCCTGTTGGATCCCCGATCGAAAGGCCACCACAGAAATCCACCTTTTCATGCGCATGTACATACATCACCTGCACTGGTTAAGTAGAGGGACTCAGATTCCCAGAGCGTTGGCAAGAAATCCACAAGTTTGTCCACCCGACAAATTTTCTCGCCAACACATGTCACGTCTGTTACTAGGTGGACATGGGTTGGTCGAGGATTTCAACAGCCCTTACAGTGGCCCTAGGTCAACGCTCGAACTGACCTGAAATACATTGTCATTTCAATCCACACCACTCTTGGGAGACAATACTCACAAATTTACCAACCGTAAATTCAAAAGCAAGAACGAGGATCTACGCAAAGCTTGTGTATGAGCTAAACATAGATCATCATTGAGCTACAACGAGAGAATTGAGCCATGGCACGCTCAATAAAATTCCAACCAAACCGATAAATGCATGTTTCCAACCTTTCATTCCACAAATATTTTGCACAACATTAGGAAGGAGCATGAAAAGGCAACCGAATTTCATTTCTTTTACCCACTTTCTCAAATCGGACACCCTCTACCCATAGTAGGTATAAGTGAAAAAACATGTCACAGGACAGATAAAGGACTGGATGAAAAAAACATTCATTTTTAATTTATCTCATGCCCGACTCACCGCCCAACTCGTTGACCGGCTCGCCAACCAGCTCTCCCGAGATAGCGCTTCCACTGGAGAGATACACCAAGATGGCGAACATTCATTCCATAAGATTATTTCATTTCTTCTTTGTGATTTCTATGCAGAATAGCCCAAGAAAAATAAGATATGGGTGTGCAAGGAGTTGTAGTCAAGTTGGGGAAGCGTATCAAGTGCTATAAATATAGATAAATGGTGCAATGCAACAGGGAGAAAGTACCATAAACAGTGTTAGGTGTCTGATTTAAGCTCATAAAAAATATTTAATTTTTTTAATTTGAATTTGAACTTTTAAAAATGCTAATTAATTTGATGGAGTCGTGCCAAACAAACCATCACAAATATTCTATCATTAAGCCGCCTCATATTGATTTAGCCCACTTGATGGGAAGAGAAGAGGGTCAGTAGATCACGGCAAATGAGAGCCATGCTTGCATGGTTAGCACAAGGCAAATCATGCACGTATTGTATGCGGTCCTCAAGTGTCAAACTCCTCCTCGTTCACAAATTTGTGAGTATATTTCAATCTAATCAATTATGTTTTCGTAAAATAATATATTTTTATTTAGTTAATGTGACCAAAAAAATGTTAATTTGTTAGTGTGCAAGAAAATAAGTACGATAAACCCAAGATGGAAAAATTATTTGATAAAACACGAGCATGTGATAATGAAGGAATTAGTGGCACGAGAAGGCTATTGGCCAACGATTGAGTGGTATGACATGAATGATACAAGTTTACATCAATTTGTAAATTTAAATATTTTTACGTTATAAACTATAAAATAGTAATCATATCCAAGTGGTGTAATGGAGATGTCAACAAAGTGTAGAAGTACATAAAGTTGAAGGAGTGAAGGTAAAATATTGTAGTACCAAGTGTATGAACATTGTGGGACTCTACAATATAAGGGAACAATTGAAGAAAATGATAGGGGACCAACTATATGGATATCCTCCTAAATTTTGCGAAGAGTTTATCAAGATGTGATGAAAGAAATAGGTGTAAGGACAACATCTATAATGAAGGACATATAGAAAAAGTTGTAGACATTGAGATCAATGGTCCATATCTTATATACTACCAATCTACATTCCAACAATAAAAGGCAAAATGGATTCATTATTGTTGATATTCATGATTCAAGTTGTCATTCAAATACATGACCTAAAATCATACAAAGATGTTTTTATACAACATTTGAAATTGTATAGAGTTGTCATTCCAATGTGCGTCCTCAAATCATAGAGGAATTTTCACACTAATACCATTTCTCAATCATTTTGATAACAGGGATGTTTCATTGGCTTCTTTGGTTACACAAGTGCATAATAGAAAGTGGGAGCCATCTTCAAGCTCACATAACGTATAAGGGCATTCACCAATAGATGGCAAGAAATTCATTGGCAAAATGATTGAGAATTTGTGCCTTTGATTATATTTGTAATGAAGACTTGTGTGTGGTATGATGCAAGTAGAACATGAGCAGATTCAAGGGGGTTCTAGTAGGCGAAGCCGGGGAGACAACGGCCAATTGAAAGCCCCCATAAGCGTAAAAACTTCCTCGTCTATCTATCAAAGACCACATAAATAAATAATCCTCAAGAGAATACATTAACGTATAAACATATAAACAAGAGTTGTGAGGTTGCTTAAACATATGTACGTTTAACAATAAAAAACAATCTTCAAAACATAATTTAATTTAAAATCTTTTATACTTTACCAAAAAAAACAAAGTTAAAAAGCATCATCTTAATTGTCTTATAATAAATTTAAATATAAATTTATTTTTATAATGATTAAACCACATGCATGAGTTTTAACAATACAAAGTGTCGAATATGGTGCCTTAGATTATATTTCAAATAAATCCTCTCACACATGGCACGAGTCAAACTCAGAAAAGTATACTTTGGGTGATCTAAAACTCAACAAACATTAGATTAAATAGGACAATCATTTGTATCAATTATTAAAATCTAGGTTTGTAATGGGATAGTTACAAATTAATTTTAGTGCACACATGAGACCAATGGCCAACTAGAATGAAATTCAACTAGAGAATGGAAATGTTAAAAGGGAAATAAATAAATGAGGTTTTCGAGTCCATTATGGTGTAGGTGGATTTGGTATTCGCATGAGAAAATTTGAGCAGAGATGTTGCCTCGCCCTCTAAGGACGAGGAGCATGTGAATGCTAGGGGCAATGACTTGAGGTTGTCGAGTTTTCCTAACATGGGGCAAAACTTTACTCTTCAACGCAACTTACTTTCCATTTTTCTCTTCAAATTCACAGACGTCGAGCGATTGTGGTCTACACAAAGTGTCATGTATTTTTATATGAAAATAATTTTCCTATAAGAGGGTTATGAATATCATGCATATGGTTTTCAAAGTGATGAAACATTCTTGTTATCAAAATTCTTGGTAAATGGTACTAGTGTGAAAATTCCTCCCATATGATTTTAGAACCCACATTAGAATGTCATTTTTTCATACAATTTCAAATATTGTATCGAAAACATCTATGTATGATTTTGGGTCACATATTTGAATGACAACTCGTATCATGAATATCAACATGAATCCATTTTTTTATTGTTGGTATGCGAATGGCGGTATATAAGATATGGACAATTGATCTCAATGTCTATAGTTTTTTCCATGACCTTCATTGTAGATGTTGTCCTTACATCTACTTCTTTCATCACATTTCGATAAACTCCTTACAAAATTTAAGAGAATATCCATACACTTGGTCCTCTCTCATCTTCTTCAATCGGTCCCTCATACTGTAGAGCCACACAACGTTCATACACTTGGTCCTCTTGCAATATTTTACCTTCACTCCTTCAACTTTATGTTCTTCTACACCTCCTTATCGACATCTCCATTGCATTGCTTGGGTGTGATTGTTTTTATATTAATGGCAAATAGTTTTGAAGGGACTATACCATGTTACAAAAGAGGCTCAACAACCAGATAAACATGAAAAAGTAGCAAAAAGGATCTAAATCCAGATATTACAATAAGACCAACAATAGTCAAAAGAGAAGCTACTAAGAAAAAGCAAGACAGGATTTAACTGTAACTAAACAACACAAAAACAACATACTATTAACATCAAAACAACAACTAGATCGCATCCAGCCTGAAGGTGTTATTTCTTCGAAGCCCTCTCAATTCTTGTTTTGATCGTTTGTAGAGAGGTAAAAAGCGCCAAAGTGGTGACATGCATGGGGTCATTTACATTCAGCTGTGAGATGACCTGGTTTCTTTCCTTTTCAGTACCCCAAATGTCCTCAGGAACTCCACTCAGCATAGTGATGCTTCTGACCTGTTGATCAAGAAAATCACCTATAGCTTTGAAGATGGCCACGTTGTGATCGTGTCTATCCTTAGATTTCCCAAGTATATTATCAAGGGAGTTCAATTTCTTGTATATTTCTTTTCCCCTTTTGCTTATTTAATTGTTGCAGATCATTTTTAATGCTTTCGACCTCATTTTCCAACATTTCCATTCTGAGGAGAAGATTTTCCCTCTCTTGTTGATTAACATTATCCTGCCCTGCATTACTGATGTGTAAAAGATTGTGAGCTATTTCCATTTCTTTGCTGCTCCTAAGGACATGACCAGAGGGAGATGGGGTCGCTTTAGAATTTCTGAGGTTAGGAATGGTGGTCGGGTTAATAGTGGGAATATTGTGAATGGGAATGGGCGGGGTGGCGGTGTAGCAGGAATGGTAGGAAAATTTATAAGGCAATGCCTGTGAAGGAGAAAGATGAGCCCCTAGTGGAGGGGAATGGCCCTAGTACACTTTTGGAAGTCAAGAATGGAACGCTCCATGGAGTTCAGGAGATAGTGCGGGAAGCAAACAACAAAATTCCTCCTAAAATGATTAAGAAATACTAGGTGTGATTGTTAGTTAAATATAATGGCGGTGGTTCTTTATGTAGAGAGCTTTTTGAGGTGATAAAGTACCATGGCTCTTAAGAATTATTGCATTGAAACTAGGTTATCCAAAATATGAGATAGGAGTGATTATAAGTGTATGCACTCCAAAGTAATTGCAAGGCATAAAATTTTTAATTGGAACTCACTATTTTTTGTGATTATAATGTTTGTTGTCTTAATAGGGTGGGAATCTACATTTGGTGGCTCAAATAAAGTATATCGCTCGATGTCGTTAGGTGATGATGAGTATCATTGAGCGGAGCCACTTGGACTTTATATTGAACCGAATAGGCGGCCATGCCGAGCAAATTCTTGGTGCTGAAACCAATGAGGTCTATGCCTTAGTTGGCCTACAAGCCTATGAAGGCCATAAACAACCTGATACCCGACATCATCGATAGTCAAATGGTCATCAGTATCATTTTTGCAAGCTTGTCTCAAGAGCCATTCATTACCTTGAGCTTAGCTTCATTGTTGTTGTCAAAAGAAGTCATCACCACCGAGATGGAGGGCATTATGGGGTTTCAAGGATCTCCATGTTGACGGCTAATAGTCAACCATACATTCAACGCATAAAACTACCTTTGTTGTTGATTCTCTCATCAATTGTCATATTTTGCCACCCTTCCTCTAATAATATTCACACCTATTGGCATAATTATCCATTGTATAATTTCTTCTATGTTATGTTTCACTATTTATAAAGAGGACCTTGTGCTAGGTGGCAAACAAGGTGAGTGCACGAGGGCCATCGGAGATACAATGCGGGGGACAATGGTGGTATTCAACACACGAAAAACTCTCATGCAACTAAATGATATGGATATAATATCTAGTATTTCTAAAATTTTAGCCGTCCTATGGCTGTCTTTGTATGGTGTGTTTAATCTTACATGTTTAAATTCAATATTGTGTATACCCAAGAGTATTGGATTTGGAAGATAGTCCAATACTCTTTGGGTGTACATAATGTTGGGTTATATATTAAATTGTATATGCCCAACAATATTGGGTCTTATTAAACATTTAATTTGATTTTATATATTATATGTTAACTTTAATGTTAAATTGTCTCATATCTCTCTAGGGGCGGGAGAGTGCCTTCACCCTCCAAATAGAGATATAGGGGTCAGTTGCCAAGGTGGGCCAACGACCGATGGGCTCCTATAGATATATGGCATCCGATGGGTCACACATAACTATGTTTGTCTTTGTTCTAGTGGCAGGCAAAAGTCCCTAGTACGGGTGGCCCTATGTAATATCCCACTTCTGGGATCAATGGGAAATGACAATCAAACAAGTAGAATCAACTCCAAAGAATTATCAAACTCAGTCAACAAGGATTATGGAATAAATTTTGCAATAATCAGTGATCAAATTTATTATATTCCCTTCATATAGTATCAATGAAATCTTCCTACAAGCTGCTGCTATAAATTCAAACACTGCTGTCACAACATAGAAATGCTTCACTAGATCAACTAGAAATACCAATCAACAAGAATAACTCAGTATACTGCACAAGATTGCTGCTCTAATCCAAATATAGACTGCTGCCCTAAATACTGAATCACCCTTCAAAATCAACCAAGGAGTTCGCAGATTAAGTGTCACCTACGGATCGCTGCAAGGAGGAGTTCAAAATACCACTACTCGTGCACTGAGCTCAGTCCTCTTCACTTAGAAAATTAGCATCACAATGTAACATGAATTCGTTGCTCAACATGTATGAAGAAGGGCATATAAAATCAGACTTACAAGTCACTGGCAACTGCTCCTTTAAATGCTCATGAAGTCAGATCCAACTCCACCTTTAGTTCGCTGCACAAGGGCTTTGATCACCAAACAAGCAAGCATAGATTTTGTGGTTAAGGAATACTATAAAAATCAGATCCAATCTCTATATATAGGTCGCTACAAAAGGTGGCTGCCAATTACTCTAATCGCTGTTCACAAACACCATCATGAAGGATGAAGTCGCTGTTTTATAAACATCCAACTGAGTCGCTGCCAGGTGGGAGAAAACAGCAGTTTATTACAGTCCAAATTCAAACCATGCACATCCACAGTAGTCGCTGGAGTTGTAATAAATACAGCAATTAATTTGAAGGCTATATATATAGCTCCACCCTTGCATCAAATCTTCAACATGACCTCTAAGTGAAGTCGCAGATTTTAGACCAGCATACAGCAGTTTAAAACCTTCCACAAAACACACCCAGATTTCTGCGCCAAGCTTGTCCAACATAGATCCACTTAGCAAGACACATAATACTCTAAAAAACCAGCATTAGATTATGTATTCAAACCACTCATAACATTAATGGTAAGTCGCCAAAGCTAGGAAGGAAATTACCCACAAATCGACTTGCAAAAGGAACTCCAAATCGATATGCAAGGAACAAAAACCCAGCTGCTACAGTGATGCTACAGTGACGTCGCTACAGTAAAAGGCAGATTTGCCAAAGATAATAATAAGTTCTTCAATAGATGCCAAAAGAAAACCAGCTCACTACAACCTCCCACGAGAGAGAGAGAGAGAGAGAGAGAGAACATCAATGGGCATGCATCCCAGCTCCAAGCATGGAGTATCAAAATAAGTTCGTCATAACATAATAATAATAATGACCCTAGCACTCCTTTTATAAGCAAGGAGGCACAAAATTCGAAAAACCCTTGGAGAGGGAAAACATTAAATAAAAGCAGTTTGTTTTTCCCTAGGTGTGGCATCCCCTTTTCAAAGGGTGATTTTAACAATAAAGGCCACCTAACTTTTTATTTAATTAATTCCCCATTTAATTTTATATATTTTGAGAATTAAATTAAATAATTATTGCTTCAAGCAATAATATTTAATTATTTAATAAAAATGCTCCCCTTACATCCCGAAGCCCACAGGGACGTATAGGCTAAGGGTCTTCAGAAATGGGGACATTACACCCTATCTAGATATGGCACAAGGGAGGCGTTACCTATCTCTACTTATTTGGCCGATTCATAATTAAATTGCATAAATGCACCTAGAAGAGAAACACTTCACTACTGGAATATCCTGATCCAAACGACTTGAACACCTCAATATTTTTTATTTCAACTTTAATGTTAAATTGTCTTGTATATTTCATTTGTTCAATTATTCGTCAATTAAAAAGATGACAATAAATAACAATATCATTTTATTTGGAATAACCTTGCTATTGTTGTGCCATTCTTTTTGGTTGAAACCTTAATGTGGGCCGAAATGTCACTAAATTTGAATATAATATTTAGGCGGTTGAAAAGAAACATTTAAGATACAAAATTTGCTTTGTGTAATTTTTTTCAATATTTTCCATTAACTAATTTACAAAGAAAAATGGACAAAGATTAGTTATGATATCACCTCTCATTGTGTCGAGCTGACATGCTATCACCCATTTTAAACATGAGGTGTATTCTATGCTATATCGAGGTGGTAAATTGATTTCTACCCTACATTGTCTAAAAGGATTATTGAACACATCCAGACTTATTCTATCTTACATCAGGTATCTATACGAATTCATCTTGGATTTGGTTTCATGAAGTTACAAATCAAAAGGCCCTTACATGACCTTATTGTTATTTCGTAAATGTGTAATATATTAATAGAGGGTGCATGTGCTATATATTACGAATTGGAAAACGTGCTAGGTGCTTGCAACTTGACAACTGCACCTTACCACATTGCCAATGGATGGCAATTCATCGTACAAATTGTTCAACATATAAGGCTAAGAGAAAAAGTGACTCTTGAATGTTGTTAGGTCAAACAAGCCAATAACAAAACGTTTTCATTATTTTTGACCAATAGAAAAAAATGGTGTCGTATTAAATTATGGTTATTATAATAAGGTTGGAAAACCTACCGAGGGGTGATAAATATCAAAACTAATATATTGCCCTCATTATAATCAGGTTATCAAAACATAATTTTAACGACTCCATTTTCCATGTTTAGTTATCTCGATGAAGTGATTTGTTTAATCTGCCTATATGAAATTTCCTTTCCCTTCTAGCCCCTATATTTTTTGACTAGTATACAGACTAAGAACAAGATCTATCCAAGCAACCATGGACTTGATTTGTAATAAAATGTTAATTATAATGCAAGCTTGCACTATAAAGATAAATCACCTCAACATTGGCAAGCTTGCAGAACCGATCATTAACTAATCAACATTATTGCACCCAAAAGGATCTCTGTTCTATAATATTACCTTAGAAACCCCTTAAAAGTTAGTGATGAAATTTAATAAATTCAAGAGCAGGACACACTCCTCCATATCCATATTATTAGAGTTATAATTTTAAACTTGACAAGAGACCAAGAATATCTCATGCAAATTCCCTTTTTGAAGAGCTTGTAAAAAATAAAGCTTAGTCAGTTCTTTGTTGGAAATGAAAGAATCATATAATACCAAAACGATTACAATAAAAAGCCTTATACTTTTGTATCAATCTGATTAAGGAGGTCAGACACCTTTTTTGAGTAATAATCAGGATGAATATCGTTCTCGGGCTTGAAGCATAGATAAAGTAGTGACACCTGTGTAATTACAAAGACGAGACATATTGGAAAACATCATCACATGTAATGCCATTCCAACATAAGAATAATCAGTGTCATTTTCAAGGGAAGCAAGATGCCAAACAAGCAAAACAGCCATTGGTATTCACAATTAAAGAGAATATTATCATGCACTGGATCTAATAATCATAGATCTCTGACAATAGATATCAACATTCTATACTAAATTGGCCTAGGATAAATGCGATTTCTTTTTCTTTTTTTCTGGGGAGGGGGAGTGAAGATTTTTGTACACCTGAAAGAACGAGAAGAGTTTTGCAGCCGCTATTTATTCCAAATAAAATGTCAGTATCCAACCTATCACCTACCATACATATTTTTGATTTATTAATCTCAAATCTGCAGCAAAACCACACCAAAAAAAAAGTAGTTAGGAATAAACAATATAGCCTGAATATAGTATTTTCAAATAATAATTTGATGTGCATAAAGGAAAGGAATCATATATCTATGATTAGATAAAATCCTATTGTATGATTACGGGATGATAAAATCCAGCAGTATAATATTCACTATAGTTATTATGGATTTTGCTTTTACCAGATACTGCAATAAAACTTGCACGCCATGTCATGAACTGAAATTTAGATACCATACTGCCCACTCACTGTATTGATGGAAGAGTACTAAAGCCATTACCACACTGAGAAGAACTACTTTGACCAAGGAAACCATTGATTGAAAGTACTAAATGAAAGCCTAGTTGGTCAAACAACGTGTAACTCATCATCAAGAAGAGAGATGTGAACTGACTTATAATAAGTGCGTCAATAACATTTATATGACAAGTCAAAAGTTCAAAGTATCCTTTTCATTATTATTCTGTGATTGGGACTTGCATTTTGTTGTGATGTACCTAGAACTAATGTACAAGGAGAAAAGGGGATTAGCATCATAGCTTGACTGTCCATGCAAATGATGTCAGCGTACAGACAGTTGTTTAGATTTATGTGATTTCTATGTGTCAGTTCTAATAAAATTAAATACAAAATACAGTATGTACATACATTTAATGCTAATGTTATGACAATTCAAGGCATTTTAAAGCATAGTATGCAAACACAGCGAGTACTCTCGGAGTCGGCATGTACTTGCCATAGTTTTAGCTGGATGAGTAAACTCCCAAAAACTTGCCGAACCTGCCAGCCAACTATTTGTCGAATACTCGCAAGTTTTTGGCGATTACTCACAATTTTTTGGCAATTACTGACGAGTTTTTGGCGATTTTTTTTTTGTTGGTTTCCAATTTATTATTTTGGCGAGTTTTTGGAAATCGTAAATTATTGTAATTTGTAACTTGCATAGATATGCAATTTATGATGATAATTTTCAATGACAATCATCATAAATTCATAAGACTTATCAGCTGGCTGTTGTATTTGCACGATGATGCAATTTTGTACTCTATTTGTATTCAAATCTAATAGAAAACACTTCCTCAATGTTTTACACAGCCATTTGATATATTTTGAAACTATATTTTGCATAAAATTTATGTTTTTAAAAGAAATTCTGGTATTTTTTAAGTTGCAGTATTGGCAAGTCCAGTTTTTTTGGGTCTGCTGAGTATTGGTATACGAACTATGTTTTAATGTATTAAATGACATTGCTAACCACTATCTACTCAGATATTTTCTATATACCAGAATGTTGGCATCAACAAGAAACAAATGCCTGTCAGTATGCAACTATAGTAAAGAGCTCGTAAATTTGCAGGCATGACATAGATAACATCCACAAGCTAGAGAGGGGCACACAAGTTACAACACTGAAACCGTCGACAAAGTTAGCACTAGAGAGAGGGACTTTGTGCTAACACATTAACGCAAAGATGCACCCCAAAGCCTGCTTTCAGAGTGGCAAAAATTTTGGTGCGGGAAATGCTAGAACATCTGATAAATGAAAGCCACAATGTCTCGAGCGTGAACATACAAGAATTTGGCAGGACTTTTAGTAGATTTTCCTTGCAAAGTCAATGCCTCCAAGGAATCTGTAAGGTAGTCTATTGCAACAATAATTAATCTACACCTCAAGTGACTCCACTTAAATGTTTGAAAGGACTAACAAAATCAGATCCTCATGCTTCGCAAAGTTCCTGAGGTTGAGTGGGAAATAATGGCATGGAGTCCTTTTTTAGGGGTTTCCCCATCTTTTGATAAGTATCACAATCACGATCATCCTTGAACAATGTGCACAACCAAAACCCTGCTAAAACTACCTTCTTAGAAGCAGCAACTAGTCCCATATGACCTATTTTCAAACCTTCACAAGCCACTAGCAAAACACCAGTGAACTTCCTCCTACATAACACATACCCTAAAAACATAACATGTCACCATTTTATAAAATAAATCATTTAGCAGCTGAAAGGTTCTTTATGAGTAATAATTTCCCTTAATTTTGTCCAAGGCAATGATCTAGAAAGCTAATAATGTAAAACAATTATCAATATCTTCATCTTTGAGATAAGATACAATTGATTTAACAAAAATTAAATCTTAATCAGAGGACTTAGATATATCGTAACACACAATATAACAACATACAATGATGAACAAGTGCAACCAATGAGAGGATAAGAGTGGCATAGTTGATATCTGGCTGTTTAGAATGGATCTAGGCTAGACTGATGGTGGAACAGGCTCAATCTAGACTTATGTATTCTTTGTCTGGAAAATAGTGATCTGAAAATTATTCTAGACAGATCGCCCGGAAGGGGACAAGATCACCTAGGCACTAGTGTCCTCGGTAATGGGTGCAGATCTGGTTCTTCCAGTGTCTGATGATGTTGCCTTAACTTCGCTCTGTGTCACATCCACTTCGTTGTTGTGTGGCAACTCAAAGGCCCAACAAGGCACGAAACTTGCAAAACTTCATAGCACACAATGGCTTGGTGAAGATATCTGCAACTTGATCTTCAAGAGCAGAACTTGAGATCAATATCACCATTCAGGACTTTCTCTCGAATAAAATGCATATGAACTTCAATATGCTTGGTCCTTTGATGTTGAACTAGATTCTTTGCAAGAGCAATGCAACTCATGTCACATAGAAGAGTAGTGTTCCCTTTGACGCCCATGTGCAGTTCATCCAACAGTCTTTTCAGCCACAACTTCCTTTGCAGCTTCCATAGCACTTCTATATTCAACTTCAATAGAAGATATAGACATTGTTGGTTGCTTCTTGCTGCTCCAAGTGATGGCACCTACACCCAACTTGAAAAAATATCTAGAAGCGGACTTTCTATCTGCAACATCACCAAAGATGATCAAAATCACAATAGCCAAATAAATGTGCATCAATAGAAGAAGAATAAAAAAGACCATAATTGACTGTTCCTTTAATATATTTCAAAATTATTTTTGCCATTTTCCAATGATACTCATAAGGTTCTTGCATAAATCTTGAAACTACTCCTACTGCATAAGAAATATTAGGTCTAGTAATAGTCAAATAAATTAGACTACCAACTAGTTGTCTATACAGAGTAGGATCAAATTTAGCACAAGCTGGTTTAGGATCTAGCTTAACACCAACTTTAATAGGAATGGCAACATGCTTACAATCAATCATGTTAAATCTTTTAAGCAAATTCACAGCATACTGAGATTGAGATGCAACAATAGACTTATGATCCTGAAATATACCATGCCAAGAAAATGATTTAATAGACCTAAATCAGTCATTTCACAACGTTCCTTTAACCTTTCTTTGATCTTAATAATTAATATACTATCACTGCAATCAGTGATCAAAAGATCATCAACATACAAAGCAATAATGATAATATGATTATTTTCAAATTTGACAAACAAATCATTATTAGCATAGCAAATAGAAAAGCCAAGATCTTGAAAGAAACTATTAATTTTAGCATACCAAGCTCTAGGAGCTTGTTTAAGACCATACAAAGACTTTTTAAGCTTACAAACATAAAGTTCTTTACTAGGTTCTTCAAAACCTTTAGGTTGACTCATATAGATTTCTTCTTTTAAGTCGCCATTTAAAAAAACATTTTTAACATCCATTTGGTGAATCTCCCAACCATATTGGGTAGCAATGATGCGAAGAATTCTAACAGTGCTCATCTTAGCTATAGGGGCAAAAAAGTCTCAACATAGTCAAGACTAGGTTTCTGAGTGAAACCACGAGCTACTAGCCTTGCCTTGAACTTGTCAATTTCTCCTACAAAGTTATATTTGATCTTGTACAACCACCTAGATCCTACAATACTTCTCTTAGAAGGAGGGACAAGTTCCCAAGTATTATTTTTAATCGAAACAATGTATTCGTATTTCATAGCTTTGAATCCATCTATCATCTTGATAGGCTTCTTCAAAAGATTGTGGTTCAACCTCATAGAGGGTCATCAAGGCATGATAAGTATGTTGACTTCTAGTTACTTTTCTAAGACTATCAGGCTGAGAGTTTTGAACAATACTTTGAGCCCATTTAGGAACCTTGTGATGCAAGACATTTTGAGAAGACTCCCCCTCAATCTCCATCATATCTAGATCAGGATAATCAGCCTCTTGAACTTTTGTTTCCATAATGTTAGGAGAAAGATTATCAAGCTCTATCACCGCTTCCTTCTTCCAATGGATCTTCAGCAAAAGAAAAAAGTTTGAACTAGTCAAAGTTGTATATTTCTTCATTTGCTTTAGAAATGTTATCTTTCTCAAGTTATAAAGGATTTGCATTGATCTTATGCCATGAGGGCTATTCCGGAGACAACTTCCCATCATCATGTTCTATTACAACAAGGAAATCATGCATGATATCTCCTCTTCAATAAATCTCGCCATACTTTTTTTTTTTCCTTTGCTCTAGATAGGTCCCATGCCAGCTGAAATGTTTTCTTTATGCTCGACCACTCCACGAATATACTCACTCTCATTGTAAGTCCACTCTAATATCTCTATTCATGCATCTATATCAGCCTCCTCTTTGATTTGGTCCTTTTTCCATGTTGGACAAAACCCTATTTTTATCCCATGTATTGCTTGTGAAGTAAGTTGAGTTTTCAACCTTCTGCTGAATTCTTGTTAAAACTTGAAGAAAACCTACATTAGTGTAGCATGAAGCTTCCTTTTCTTGATGGTAGGAGGTTTTAGGAGGGGTTTATGTTGAAGTTGTTGATTGTGGGTATGGGAATACCTTTGGACATCAAGTTGTTGTTTGCTTGGATAGCCAACTAGTTTTGAATGCCAAGAACTCATTACAAAAATATGCAACAAGGTTTTGTATCTCAAGTATTGAGCTAGCACTTAGTGATTCAATGTGAAGTGGTCACGGTGCTTAAAAGAATTTTAGGAGCGGGGACAACAAGTAAATCAGGG
Source organism: Taxus wallichiana var. yunnanensis (assembly GCA_018340775.1). Taxonomy (NCBI): domain Eukaryota; kingdom Viridiplantae; phylum Streptophyta; class Pinopsida; order Cupressales; family Taxaceae; genus Taxus; species Taxus wallichiana. The sequence continues at coordinate 847,939,729 of CM031234.1, forward strand.
AACAAGGGTATTATGGCCATTGAAGCAAGTAGACCTACATGTATGAGACATTTCTGCTTGATAGCAAGGTAATATGCTTCAGGAAGAGTCCTTCCCCTAGGGATTGAATTGTGAGAACAACATCAGAATCAAAGGTTTTAAGTACTACAAGAATGCCATACTTGGTAGAGTGTAATAACCCTTTTGAGGGTTTTATCAAATATTATAAATGCAAATCTGAAACTGAAAATTGCAGCAGACTGTAGATAAAAACCAGCGACTTATACTAGCTCAAAAAGATGCCAAAAATACCATGAAACACACCCAAACAGCTCGCCAATATTTTTATATGATTTTTAGAAGCCAATACAATCAACACAAACTGAAAACACACTGCTGGAAATGAAATGAACACTGGAAATTGCAGCCACGAATTAATTATGAAATATAGATATAGAAGTCTCCAAAAATCATGCAATTCAAGATTCCGGCCTTTAAAATTATGGCAAATAAGATTACAAAACCAGATTTGTCAAATTCCTTGCCAATGTTCTCAAACCCTACCCTAGGTAGGTCGTTCCACCCTAGAAAAATAGTATCACTGCTGGAAATGCCAAAAAGATCTTCAAATCAGCTTCCTTCTTCAATGCCAAATGGTGATTAAGGGTTTTGTCCTTCAAGAAGACCTCACATGAGGGTTTTTCGTCTCAAGGAAGACTAAGGAGAAACAAGCTCTATTCGCCAAAGTATACAGAAAATACGCCAAGCTAGATGCAAATGAAGTCCCTCTTCTCTTTTTATATCTTCCCTTTGGCGCCAAAACTCATTTAGACAAGGTCGACCAGTATAAAGCAATAAAACACCAAAGAAAACATAATAATATTAGATAAAATATATTAGAGAGATGCTCAAAGGTCTTCTCCTTTGTTTCTTCTAGACCAATTTCCAGCTTTTAGATGGGAAAAAGGACATCGCAGTCCTCACCAAAATTGCTTGCCCTCAAGCAATTGTCAATGCCCGGATCCCAAACAAGTTTCAACAACTCATTCTTCTTTGTTCTGCGCACAACTCTCATCCATACATTGGTTATCCCAAAATACCATTTTGCTACTCCAAACTCTACTTAAATCACACATTTTCCACTCATAAGTCAGAATTAGAGTGGTTGGAATCCACCTTGAAACAGCCTTGCTTAAAGCAACATTAATTATCAACAACAACCCCTTCAACTGTATGGCTAGAAACCCAACTGTGGAAGTGATAAGGGGGCGAAAAATTTTACGACAGTGGTAAACAAATCATGGCAGCAGCTATCATTCTTCAAAATATTTACAAAATAAAAAAATGGGAGCAATCTAGGGGTTGGACTCTTTCTTATAACAGTTGGAAACACATCATCAATGATAATAGATTGCAAACCTTTCATTCACATGGCTGGGCACTCTTCCTTCATTGTCAAACGAATGGGTAGAGACTAGAGAGCTAGAATTAATGCGGGCAGCATATAAAACAAAGATATAACAACTGTTATGATGATTATCTTGGCCTCTAAAAGATGCTACCAATCTGCCCCAAACCAATTTTTTCAAGATTTGACTCGAACCATAACTCATGAGAGCTGGTATGTAAATATAACAGCCATACCATGCTAGGAATCTTACCCCAAATGACACCAAGTATGAGTGAACCCTCTTACCCATCATTTTGTATAAAAAGGATGTCTTCAAATCTGCCCCTCTATTGCTTCCCCAAGAAGATATCCACAAATCAACAAACAACATTGAGAGAAACACCTCATCTATAACAATATTTTTCCAATCAGCTTTTATGATGGAAAGCAAACCACAATGTGAATACCAAGCATTCCCTAATGTATTCCCTTCATCCTTAATACCTTGAATTCTGATTTCTTTGTCTTTGTCATAGAATTTCACTTCTTTCTCATGACAATTGAGGGTGAATTCCCTCAAAGATTGCAGCCATTGAATTTCAAGAACTACTTCATCATCAACTAACATAATCACAAGAAATCCATCACATACCTCATCTTTTCCTAGGAGAAGTGATATCTGTCCCATTTTCTTTATGCAAGGCACAATAGTGTCACTCTCAACAAACCTAGTGACCACTTGGTTATAAAGAAAACCTTTCACCCTAAGTGAATGAAAAGTTGGTGTGACATACATTGAAGAAAGGGTGTTACTCTTACTCTTTTTACAACTCAAAATTTCTGAGTTAGAATCAGCCCTCCAAAAATATATTAAATGTACCTTACCTTCATGAACTCCTAGCAAATATGATTTATTTTGCGGATAGTGGAAGAAAAAACATGATAGGATCATAAGAAAGTGTATGTAGTCACCATTCCATACCAATGTAACTTCAGCTGGCTTAGTTTCAGAAAATCATTACATACCTTGCACATTTCCATGAAATTTGACAACATGAAGATGCTATGGGTGACCGTGAAGCCTTTGAAATCATCTTTGCTTGACCCCAACCTTCTTTCCCATTCTCCTTTGTCAATTTGATGGATATGGCTGCCCAATCCTCCCAAATCTTCCATACTGATTTTTAAATCAGATATTCCTCCCTTTGAAGGACTCATCATAGCAACTATATGCCACTTGTGAGAACACCATGGAAATTGAGCCCAAGTGTCTACATGTCCTTTGCAAAAAATAACACCTCCTACCTCCTTACCCCATGAAGTATGATGTGCACAAAGGTGTTCAATCATTGGTGACAAAAGAGGACACATCATATATGAAACAGGAGTATTCCTAACCATCCACTCATGGTAGAAAATCTGAAAAGATGCATGGACAAAAACTGAAATACCTTCATGCCCTTTTGCTTTCCAAGTGCTTACCTTCACTATATATTTGTCTGATGCTTGCTTGACAATTTCCCCATGTCCTTGAGCTTTTATAGGGCTGAGATTTTCCTCAATTGACCTTCTTTTGCTGCTGTTAGGTACAGTCCAGCCCCTTCATCTTGTTCTTTATGGGGAGTTTTCTCCCATTTCCATGGCCCAAAAGGGCTTGTTGAGGTATTATCAACACAACTCCAAATTAATCTTTCAAACATAAGTATATCAAGAGGATGGCCAACCAAACTAAAAGAGGAAATGGTTACCTTAGCATACAAACCATGGACCTTGGAAAGAAGGTTACCTTTTGTTACTTCAATCTCAGCTCTTGTGCCTAGAGTGACACTTGTTTTGATACATGCATAACTTGGGGTTTTCCGGAAAGGATGTAAGTATCCCTTATCACTCAATGTGCACCTCATTCTGCCCATATTTGTACCAAACTGATGATGATGATCAGCTCCATGTGATGGTGAACTAGGGAGCAATAAATCTGAAATGTATTCGATCCTCGGACTTGCAACAAGACTTTCATCCTTTTTCCCTTATCCTCTTCGATACTTGGAGCTTTCTCCCTTTGCACAACTATCATACCTTGTTCACATGTACTTGGGATATCTTGGTGGCTCTTACCCAAGTTTAATTCTTCGTCTTTGGGCTCTTTATTGTCCGCTGTTATAAACGGACCAGCGAGCTGACTTTTATCATTTCCACTTGGGAAATGGGTTCCATCCATCCCTATCACTACCTCTTCTTGTTCACAACCCCTTCTTTCATCTATAAATTCATCAAATGCAAAAATATCATCATTATTAGTCAAACAATGATCAATACTTCACCATGTTGACCATCTAGAGCAATAATGGAGGTAGGGGTTGAATCATTCTTCATGGCTCTTTTTCCTCCATGGTGCAAATTTGGAATATTGTGTTCCTCAATTTCATTAAACCCTTGTGTCACCAAGGTGTTGTTAGGAGACCCATCCAAGTGATCAAGTGTGGCAAGAGGATTGGAGGTTTTTAACCCTCCCAAGGGCTGCCCCTTGTCAATGACCTGCTGCTGCGATTTAACATCCAATTTCATGTCCTTGGGGCAATAAGCATGCCCATCATCTCCCAACGAACTTGGGGTTATGTTCTCTTCTTCAACAAGCTCCATAGCCACTCCTTGTTTGGCCAACAAGGTGGAGCTCTTTTCCACTAGGGTAGGGGTATTTTCCCCAAAACCCTTGTGCATGCCACGGGCTTGGACTGAGTTCCAATGCCCACTCTTTCTGTTTCCAAATTTATGAACTTTGAAAATGTTAGGGCATCACGGATCTTCTCCAAAGAGCTTGCTATTCCTCAAAGAGAGTTACCACCTTGTTGACTTTCGAAACCCTAGGCTCTTCTTTGAAAATACTTTCTTGCACCTTCATCCATTTGTCCATTGAAACCCTAGGTCTTTGAGAATCCATGCTCTGATACCACTGTAATAACCCTTTTGAGGGTTTTATCAAATATTATAAATGCAAATCTGAAACTGAAAATTGCAGCAAACTGTAGATAAAAACCAGCGACTTATACTAGCTCAAAATGATGCCAAAAATACCATGAAACACACCCAAACAGCTCACCAATATTTTTAAATGATTTTTAGACACCAATACAATCAACAAACACTGACAACACACTACTGGAAATGAAATGAACACTGGAAATTGCAGCCACGAATTAATTATGAAATATAGATATAGAAGTCTCCAAAAATCATGCAATTCAAGATTCCGGCCTTTAAAATTATGGCAAATAAGATTACAAAACCAGATTTGTCAAATTCCTTGCCAATGTTCTCAAACCCTACCCTAGGTAGGTCGCTCCACCCTAGAAAAATAGTATCACTGCTGGAAATGCCAAAAAGATCTTCAAATCAACTTCCTTCTTCAATGCCAAATGGTGATGAAGGGTTTTCGTCCTTCACCCAAGTCTAATGAAGGGTTTTCGTCCTTGAAGACCTCACATGAGGGTTTTTGTCCCCAAGTGGAAGACTAAGGAGCAACAAGCTCTCTTTGCCAAAGTATAGAGAAAATACGCCAAGCTAGATGCAAATGAAGTCCCTCTTCTCCTTTTATATCTTCCCTTTGGCGCCAAAACTCATTTAGACAAGGCCGACCTGTATAAAGCAATAAAACACTAAAGAAAACATAATAATATTAGATAAAATATATTATAGAGATGCTCAAGGGTCTTCTCCTTCATTTCTTCTTCTTTGCCATGGAGAAGGGATGGCAAGAAGACCAATTTCCAGCTCTTAGGTGGGAAAAAGGGACATTACATAGAGGTTTGAATTCATGGGGTATTCTTTCGAATGTCCTAAATCTGATATTGAAATCAATGATGTGCTCCATGGATGTTCTCTTGATTGTGTTAGATGCTCTACCAAAGCAGAACATTTGCATCCTCCTCCTTGAACCATTGTATAGTCTTCCCACTCATCCTAGCTTGAAATAAAATTTGAACCCAAACCTTTGAATTGGACAAGTGCTTTTCCCTTGAGAGAAGAGGCAAGCAGCCTAAGCGCTACATCAAGCTCAATGATGTGATGGACTGCACATAAATTTGCCACATCTTGAATGTTGTCTATTAGGTTTTAAAACCATCTACATGGAATATAGGAAGAGTTTTCAAAGCAATTTTTGGAATGTCATTCCATTGCTGCGAGTGTAGAGGACCACTAGAGTCCCAAGAGACAAAAGGCAAAACTCTTTAGTGGGTCATAATACTCCGATTTCATTACAACATAAAAACATAAAGGAGCAAGGTCTCATGAGACTTGAAAATGGATTTTTTTGACTAGTGGAGTTGTCGGGTGATAGAGATTTTGCTTCAAAAAGCAAAAATACAGGATTCTCTCCAAAATCTCAGATGAATGTGATAAATATTCATCAACACTAAAAAAGCATGTTCTTTTAATTCAAGTCCCATCGGGTGTACTAGAAACTGTTGAGGTCTGAATATGTTTGTGTGAAGTTGCCTTCACATTCTACTCAACAATAAGAATGCTTTCAGGTGTGGGACTCGTAATTTGGAAGCAAAACTCGAGAGAGAGTTGTATCTCGTTCTAAACTAAACTAATGTTATCACTATCTACCTACCCTAATGCTACTCTAACAACTTAGCTAATCTAAGAGCTTGCATGGAAAAAGGTGAGAGAGACAAAAGAAAAGAGGAGACAATACACCAAGATAGTTTGGGGCTTTGTGGTTTCTCCTCCTACCCGAAGATGACAAAAAACTCATGGGCGCGCAAAATAGTTGAAAAAACAATGTGTAGGAAAGAGTAAGAGGTAAGAACGATAACACAAACTAGAGTGCAGATAGAAAAGAACTATAGTATCTTCTATTAATTGTTGAATATTCACAATTATAGTTGAGTCACACAAAGGCCTGACTTTTTGACATAAACAGAGCAGAGGTCTAGACAACATGAAATAAAATGTGGCCCAAGAGGGTCCAAGAAAGACAATCAACCCAACCTCTTGAATGTGGAGACTCTCTACTTATACAAATTGTGGAGAGATAGAAAGAGGAAAAGAGAAAAGAACCAGAAGCATTTAATTCAAGCCACAGCTGCCCATACTCTGCTACAGAGAATGGGATCTAAGATTTGATAGATGAACAATCAACTCTCCGTTTTTAGCTTCTCAAGGGTGAATTAAAGCTTCTGCAGATTGAGAATATCTCCGATAAAATTCCCATGCTACTTCTCAAAAGAAATCAAATCCAAGATTTAGTTTTACCGCCCAATGAGATCTCTAAAAACGTGTTTTCCCACATCTTTGGGCACTTTCACCCTTGGAATAATCAAAACATTGAATAAGAGTCACTTTGACAAGAGTTCAAATCTAAGATTTATTTTGCACCTTACTAAAATACCAAAAGACATCTTCTACACATAAAGAGGCAATGTGAACATTTGGTATGCCTAAATCATAAATGGAGGCCACTAGAGTTGAAAATCATTTAAAACGCCTTTATAGAGGAAAACAACTCTTAGATGCTTCAAGTGTGAATTGTGGCCTCATACACAACCAATCACTCCAATTTTTGTCTCAAAAGAAAGCTCTCTTCAAGACCTTTCCAACGAGCCCAATATCGCACTATTTGGAGCTTCAGAAGATATGGCCAAAATAATCATTTGCAAGTCATATTCATACCCGGTGGGCCACAAGTTGACACGTGGCATCCTCTTGAAGTCTTTCACAATGGACACATGGTGTCTTCATGGCATAGCTACAAGGTCCGGAAATCCGGATCCATTCGGGAGGGCAAAAAAATCCAAAAATCCGGAATTCTTGAAAAGGTTTGGAAAAATCCGGTCTGAAATATATATGAGTTGAATTTTACAAATATGAAAATTTGACAAATACAATGAAAAACTTCAATAATGTAATGTAAAATGTTATATTTTTAATATATAAGGTTGATAGTTGACTGTTTTTTCCAGAAAACTACAAAAAAATTGAAAAAAAAAAAAAATTCCCTAAATTAGGGCCAACCTGGACCGAATTTATCCAGGTCAGCTGAAAAATTCGGATCCGGTTGGATTTTGTGCAGATCCGGCTGGATTTGGTAACTATGCTTCACGAGTCTTGGTATCTCATGGTCTCGCAATCTCACCAATTATGACTTCCAATTTACTTCTTAATGCGCTCGCATTTGAACTTTGACCCCACCTTGAATTGTGAAGTAACCTTGCGGTTTTATGGGATGGTGTTACATGGCATCATCTCGAAGTCCCATAGTCTTAGAGATTTTTATTGATAGTTTGGTGGCCTCTGTAGACACTTCTTATAGGATTGTGCCTTGTGGCATAATCTTGGAGTCCCCTACTATGAAGTGATCGTCTTACGGATTGTTAACCTTTGTTTTCTCTATGGCTCAATGATTATGTGATTGTGACAAGTGTCTCAATCCCGAGTCTAACGCTAAACCTTTCCATAGGATTCCCTATGTAAATTTTCGGTGGCCTCCATGCCTACATGATTATGCCACTTAACACAATCTTGGAGTCTCTTTTCACCTTCTTAACTCTTTATATTTTGTTCCATACTTATCCTTCTTTGCTTTCAAACACATAGAATTGTGGGGCCACAATTGAAACATTGTTTGGAGCTTTTGAGGCATCATTTTTATTGTGAATTTATGGTGACCTGCCATGTGGGTGTGAAGTGAATTGAGGCCGTCGGTGGTGGTTTGAGCACTCCAGTGAAAACCATGGATATTTGTCATTAAAGTCCTGCAACCTTTAAGAAGGTTGTGGTCAAAAGTAATGTGGCCGGAAGCAAGGAGGATATATAAGGCAGAATCTTAGAGAATTGGAGTTTTTAAGAACCTTTTTTAAAGAAAATAAGGTTGTGGGAAAAATAACCGAAGGATGGATTTTTTCTCAACACTTTCATAACTAATCCCGTTTCATTAGGTCTATAACGCACTCTCTCTAGTAAATAAACAAGCAATGCAATTGCATCACCAATTTGTGATGCCACATAACTACTCAATTTTTATTTCAGATTTGAAATAACTTATTCCCATCAACTATTCCAAATCATATTATCCATTATAAACTTCAGTTTGAAGAAAATTGTTTGACACAAAATAATTATTTACAACATACTAACAAGATTTTGGTTAATACATTATTGAACTCATAACTAAAGAACCAAAAAAAAATCAGGAAGAAGCATACACACTTTTTTGAAACATAATTCATCAAAAATGTTGATGGCTTTCCCTACAACAAGAGGCTCCTTTTGAGTTGACCCCTTTATCGCACCAACCATTGAGCCACCACCGCATTTGTATATATTTTATCAATAAACTCTCTCTCTCTCACACGCACAAAAAAAAATGTTATGAAGGAAGCCAATATATGTGACAAACAAATATAGACATCAACAACTAAAGAAATAAAGCATACCCAAACACTGCTCAAAAGATTTCTTGTTTCTAGTACATGGAATTTGGATGGTGTGAAAGATTGGTGCAGGTAAAAATTGACCTTTCCCAGCAAGATGATTCATTAGACACTAAGGCACAAGTTAGGAAAGTAAGACAGCCATCAAAGAGTGAACATACACCAGAAAATAAAATAAAAAAGCATTCCCTGGGCAGCATACTCACAATTATAGGTAGTCTATCATCATTTCCTTTAGGATAAACGTTTCCAAGACTCCACCAGCTTTGATGATTAGAAAATTTTATGACCTTTTTTAAGTTTGTAAATGGAGATCAGAAGCTCAATGTGCAAGTATCGTTAAAATAAGTTCTCAATTGTTAAATGTAATGAAATTGATCACAAGTAAAATGTTGTAGAATTGGTAGATGATGAGTCACTTGGAATGTTATAAGATGAGGCCAAAGTTCATAGACAAATCAATGAAGAGGCATCTATGAATCAATGAGAAGTTGGATTTTGTGAACATATTCACATACCGGTAGAAGAAAAAACTAAATTCCTCCCATATTTTATGCTTGTCTTGTTCATGTTTATTAATTTCTGAAATTGTTAATTGCTGCTCATCATTTATAATCTGTAAGTCAGTAATAATGATAGTTGCAAAAGTCTGCTCATCTCATCCGAAATTTGCAAGCCTAAATAAAGTCACCGCCAAGCAAGTTGTAAACCAGACCTTCTGTGACTTGGCAAGTCTGAAAACTCAAAGAGTCCCACAGAGACTTGATGAGCCTCAGTGTATGATTCGGCCACCCCAATACAAACCACATAAAATCATTTTTAATTTTCTTCATCAAATTGACTCTTCAACCTTGTTTTGACGACAAAAAGACAATTTTGACAGAAAACATAAGATTTAAGAGCAATTTGAAATTTTGAACAATGAGTTTCAAATTTCCTCAAAATTTCTTATTTCAAATTCACCCTTGATTTCCACACAAAAATAGCTGTGGGAAAGCGTTATAACTACTTTTCAATTTTTATTGGTGGGCAAGATTTTTAATGATTTCCTCATCCTGTGCTCCGTATGCTCTAGAGGATTTTTATCATTTGATGTAACCATCCCAATTTAATGGACTTTCCAGGTATTGTTCGGATGTTTACCTTGAATTATTTTCAAGCTTTAGGCATATATATTTTGCATCTTTTTGCCTGAACCCCTGCAAGGAATTTGAACTCCCAAATTACAGCAAAAATGGTCTGAAAGAGAAGGGATCCAATAGGAACAAAGAGGAATGCATACACTCTGGCAAGCATGTCTTTGCAGGGATTAACAAGTTGAAGTATCTCCTTTCCAATGCACCAAAGCGTGATGAGAGGACATGCCCTCAAGTTCCAGCATGTGTTTAACATCAACCAAATACACTCTTGGAGAATACAATTAAAAGAAATGAACAAAACAAAAAGGACTGAAATGGGGGATGTATAGAGTTAGACTCTTAGAATTGGAGCAGGTAGCACAAAGTTCAAAACTAGCATCATCCATTCCATGCCAGTAGACATTCAAACTCAGAGTCCTAGGACAGATAACATCTGTTTTACTCTCGTTTCTTGTGGGATGCATATAGTTATTACTCATCATACTTCTCCCGATTCACAACCTTCTATTTAAAATAAATGTGAAATAAGGCCCAACATGAGCGTGAAAGGAAATTCATTAAGAATTTTTTGGTTTATTCTTTTCCTTAAGTACATGATGTTATTGATAAATTTTCTTTTCATTTATATATGGAAGAAGAATATTGAAGGGAAATAGATGTATGGATCGACTTGGAGGATAACTGCAGAGAATAGTATGATGATTTCTTTCATTTATATGGTGTCATGTCCCCTTTTTTGAATTAAATAAATCGAAGCCCCATAACCTATCCTTCATTTCCCATAGGCTAAAGGGGTGGTGCAAGGGAAATAAATTACAAATTTAACTTAAGATGGCCAAAAGTAACTTTATGTTATATTTATAAAAAGGTGACTTATATTATATCATTTATAAGGTTATATTTTTCATAACACGGGTCAACGAAAAAATAGAATAGGGACGTTGCTTTATGAGTGCTTTTCCTTGAAAAGCGCGAAAGTAAAATTATAAAAGTGGGGCGATTGGGGTCACTTGGGCATCACTTTTCAACCAACTATTTTTATATTGTGAGTTTGAGCATTCCGCTTCAGCTTTCAGCATTAGAGAACGAAAAACCCTCAGGTTTTGTGTGGTGGTTCCATCCAAGGACTACATATGCGCTTCAGATTTGGTCTATATCAGAAATCAACTTCATCAAATAATCAGGGCAGCGTGGAAGTTCTAGATCTACGCTAGGGCATCAATATTAGGGCTGGCATCACACTTCTGGAAGCATTTCTAGGGCTGGTGTCATATGTCTAGGGCTGACGTCACCATTGGGAGTTGTTTTCCAAGTTAAATTCTCCATTTTCATGTTCAGTTGTGTCATAAATAATTTTTGCATTTTGTTGTAACTGAATTCTACCATTATTCCAATAAAATCTCTATTTTCAGTTGTTTATCAGAAAAAACAGAGTTTTATATTTTCAGATTTAAGGGTTTGTTGCAAAAATCAAAATTTGTTGAGAAAAATCCAGAATTTTGTAATTTCATCTACAAGGGTTTTAATATAAAAATTAGAATTTAATATTTTCAGTATAAGGGTTTGTTGTAAAATCCAGATTGTTTTAATTTGTCAAAAGAGAGACATTACAATAGTATTAAAGAAAAAAATTGACAGCCTGTAAGAAGAAATTAGGATTTTGATGAGAGCTGGAGAGAAAGAAACCCAATATTATCAGAGGAGAAATTAGACTGCAAGGAAAAACTCCATTGACCACCAAGAACAGAGAACTCTTCCAACAGATAAAATGAGTTTGTTGCAGGAAACAATTAGTCGAGGTCAAAGGGATCTCGCAGGAACAATCCAGAGGATAGTAAAAGAATTTATGACAGAATTAGTTCGAACCTTGCAGAATATAAATCAGAACAAGGCTACACAAAGACAAGGAAAGATACAAACTTGAGGCCACTCGAATCATTGACCAGTATCAATGTATGCCTAATCGTTTTAAATCTCAAATTTCCTTTGATGAGTACCTGGAGATACTCAAGTGAGATATCCAAATAAAAGAGGTTTGTATGAATACATAAGAAAGCTACAAGAAATTGTGAGGAAGCAGCCCATGGAGGAATCCACCATGCAAGTTAAAGGTGAAGGGTCCTCAATAGAAAAAGGTATGACTTCTGATAAACAAAATGTTTGTATTAATAATGTAAAGGAAGAACATGCATTACATGTTGAATGCCAAGTGTCCAAAATTGAAGTTGTTTCAGCCCTAAGAAGCACCTATCAATCTTCCAAGCATTGCAAAGTTTGAGTCATTACCGTATGAGGTTGACTTTCAGAATAACTATGTTGATGAGCATGCAAGTAAGAAGAATGTTTCAATTGATGCCACTAATTCTGAAATTCTGAGTCACAAGAATGGTTGTGTCACAGAAAATCTCTCAAAAGCCCCTACTTCTAAATCAAAAAAGGAGGTAAGCATCTTGATTACAGCCCAAGGTATGATAGTCATACCCCATATTTATTGCTCCATACTTTGACCTTACAAGATTCTTGTCATCAAGGAAAACACTCTTATAATTCCAGCTCAAGATATGGGAATGATAACACAGATATAATCCAGTTTTTCCATCATTCTAAAAGAATTAAGATAGATCTTTTGGCTCAAAATTGTTTGTACATAATAGTGTGGGATCCCGGTGATATTTTGAGATCTATAAAGGGTAGAGTTTCTAATTTCAATATCATTATTGTTGATAATTTCATCATCCCATACAAATGGATAAGAAAAAAATCTGAATTGACCTTAGATGAGCATAAGGAAAATATTGTGAATGATAACAGGATTTAGTGGTGGGAGCACATGGGTCAAATATAGGGAACCAAAGCATGTCACCTCGCATCGAGATAGTGCTCTCAAGGTAAGTGACAATGAAGCAGCTCAATTATAAGAATACATGAGTCAGTATATGTAATGTCCCTTTCTAGGGCTTAAACCAAAAATAACGGTTTGGCCACAAACCCTTAGAATCAGATCTGGAAAATACACCAACACCCAACTAAAAACAATCTAATTTTTATAACAACGTATCCAACAATATTAGAAACCCTAGCAACGAACTAGAAATTACATTTTTAGGGTATCAAAATCAGCTTAGAACATTAATTAATATCCCTCTAGGGCAGCGAACTGTACCAACACTTAGGAACAATCATTCACATGCAATATGGGCTGAAAATTAACATAGAAATATCCCAAATACTCAATAAATCCAGCAAGATGAAATCTGGAGCAAATATGTATTTTGTAAATTTATTTCAAGTGCAAAAACAGCTGAAACTCCATCAATACTTGGAGTTTCAACACAAGCCAATGCTCAACACGATATTGAAGAGACCGGCTATCCAAAGAAAATGAAATCACAATTTACCAACCATGGAAACCCTCTCAAAATTGATCGCGAACTTCCCGGTGGGTTGCTCCAAAGAAGGAAGGGTGCCAACACCCTAGAAAGTGCCCTACTTGAAGTAGGAGTTCCCTACGCACGAATATACACCTTCTTGTTCTAAGAATCTACTAATTAAGTCCACTTGTGACTCCCGTATGAAGCCACCAATGCAACAGATGAGGGTTTTAGTCCCCAAGTGTTGTGACTATTAAGGGTTTCGTCCCCAATAGGATCCAATGAGGGTTTTCGTCCTCAAAGTTGAGCCACACCAAAGGTCTTCGTCTTTAGTGGAGAGTAGGGCACGTTGTGCACAAACCCAAGATATCAATATTTGAAATAAACATGCATAACCTTTCTTAGGCCATTCGATCCACCTTTATATCCTTCTTTTTGGTGCCAAGGATGAATTCGAAGCCCAATGCACTTTTTAATTTTCCCTTAAGAAGACCGACCTCATAAGAGTATTTAAAAATACTTTTTATTTTATAATAATAATATGAAGTTGTCCCAAAATAAGAATTGGCTGGGGCCCAACTAAAAATATTATTAATTACTTATTATTTAGAAAAGGGGACATTACAGTATAGGGCAGCAATTGAGGGCTCTTCAATAATAGAAAAGTTCGATTTCAATTTGTTCAAGAGACTTGTGAAGTACAGATGCCTTCAAGCAGAGCAGCAGTCAACTATAAATGCCTATGAGGCAGTCAAGATGCTTCAGCAAGTCCATGAATATGTAGCTACTACTAATGTATTGGATTCATCAGAGCTTTTGGCACCAATTGTCCAAGCACATTATACAATGAGATTGACATATAGGACACCTGTGATGGGATATGAACTTGAACAGCGTGAGGAGAATCAGTCTCAAAGTACATAAACTAGTACAAGAGTGGAAACTAATCTTTTCAACAAAAGACAATGGGATGATGAATTCCCATGGTCTGAGTGGTACTCAGTTGAAGATCCATTTAAGGGCTTTGAGTTAATTGCAGTATGAATGGATAAAGTAGTTGAAAGTTCTGTTGAAATAGACGAGTCTGAAAATGTTTCTACTTATGAAGCCAATGTGGCTAAATCAAGTTCAGGAGTACTTTCAAAGGCCAATACTCAAAATGTTTCCTGTGAAGGCATTCAGCTTGTGCAGAACTCAATAGAAAGGTGTCTAGAGTTATGTATGAACCAGGGAGAAGAACTAAAAACTTTATTGAATCAAGCAAAAATAAAACAAAGTTTTACAAGTCATGTCTGGGAGAAATTAGATGAGCAAAATTGTGACCTTTTTAGTGCTTATTACACAAGGCTGAAGTCAAAGAAACAGATCACAATATTCAATCATTTGCTAGAACAGCAGTATCAGCTTATGAGAATACCAGGGCCACCAACTGCTCCTTTGAGTTCAATGCAAGTTCAGCATGGCATTGCAAGAGTGCTAACAACGCTAGGTCGTTACAAAGAAACTCATTCAGAATTCAACTCACAAATGAAGGGTACACCATGCCGGTTGTTTATAGTTTGGATATCCCATATGCTTGTTGTTGTTGATAGAGACAAAGGAGAAATTGCAGAAGTCAAATTTCAGCAGCATCAAGAGTTTAGCAGCCAAGTAGAAGCCAAGAAGGGGGAGAAGATGAAGAACACAACTCGTAGCAAAGGGCACATAGATCCTTTTGCTCAGGGTTGTCTACTCATAAGAATATGGGATCCTGGTATCGCTCGAGACAGGCCAGTCCCAATTCCAGGTTCTGGAAAGCAAGTGACAAATATTGCTCATGTTAAAGACCTATCAAGCATGCTTGTTCTTGCTGTTCAGAAACAGTTTGCTGCCCATGGAAGTAGTTTCAATGCTGTTTGGGACCGAGCTATCACATTTGATGGACTTGTTAAACTTTGTACTAGAGTTGCAGGCAAAGAAGCTGATATTGTTCATTATGATCTGAAGTCTTTTAACATTGATACAGAGTATCCTGCTGTACTTTCTAAACAGCAGCTAATTAAGGCTTTAGAAAAGGTCTTATATTCTAAAAACACTTTACCAATGCTGTCACAGTGTTCATGGTACAAGCTTTGAAGAGTGTTGATTGAAAAAATATGGTTTTAATATGAAAGGCATTGAGATAAAGTCAGTTTTTGTGATGCTTGGCTTAAAAAGGAGCAAAGAATAAATTTTCTGAAGTGGTGATTGTCAAGGGAGCTTTGGGGATGTCATTGAGCAAACTGAAAAAAGAATGGATAGTTGGTACTGCAATAAGTAAGTTTGCAGCAGGCATTTGTGCTCATAACAAGAAAATAAAGACCTCAAGCTCTACAGAACTGCTAAGACCAAATACTAGAGGTAAATTCCAAGTGCAATCGGATGAATTTGGCAGTCATTCTAACTTCATGAGTGCTGATTTACAGTTCAGTTTCAGATTCTCTGAGGCAACCAAAAATTGCAAACAAAAGGCACCTGATGTAGGTAATGAGAGTGCAGTATCAGAAGGGGCCATTATGGGTAACATGCAGCAAAAACTGAATGTTTTAGAAGTGCAAGAGGAACAATTTCATGCTAGTTCTTAGTCAAACAACCTAATGAAGTAGAGTCTATTCGAAACGTGGGATTGCAAGTTCCCAAGGATGAATTGGGATCCAAGTATTACAGAGATGGCCATTTGGGAGAGCTCGAGCAATTGAGCTTGCAATTGCTTGAGGGCAAGCAATTTTGGGAAGGGTGGACTGTCATGTCCCCTTTTTCAAATTAAATAAATCGGAAGACCCATAGCCTATCCTTCATTTCGTGTAGGCTAAAGGGGTGGTGTAAAGGAATAAATTAATAATTTAACTTTAAGTTGGCCAAAAGTAACTTTATGTTACATTTAAAAGAAGGCAGCCTATGTTATATTATTAAAAAGGTTATATTTTTTAATAAAGCAGGTCAACAACAAAAGAGATGAGGGATGTTGCTTAATCAGTGCTTTTCCTTGAAAAGCATGAAAGTAAAAGTATAAAAGTGGGGCGATTGGGGTCACTTGTGCATCATTGTTTTCAACCAGCTATTTTTATATTGTGACTTTGAGAATTTCGCTTCAGCTTTCAGCCTCAGAGGCCGAACACCCTCCTATGGAGCATCAAAGGACAAAATCCCTCTAGTGGAAAAGACTTGGGGACGAAAAACCCTCAAGTTTTGTGTGGTGGTTCCATCTAGGGACTACATATGTGCTTCAGATCTGTCTATATCAAAATCAGCGTCATCAAATAATCAAATCAGCGTGGAAGTTGAAAGGTTTAGAGGAGCTTCTACTTAAAGATCTACTTTAAAGCATTGGGTTACTAGGAGCTACAAGAATAGGAGTTGTACTAGCATGATTCACCAAGTCTTTGGAGTCCCAAACTTTGGTCTGCTTAGTCTTCTACCTATTCCTCTTGTGATCCACCCACAACAAATCTTACGAGGTGCTACTAACCTTGGGGGGTTAATACGCCAACAATGTCTTCACAAAGGTAAGTATCCCTACTCTTCTCTTTCCTTTATGTTGGTATGATTGATTATGTTGGATACATAATATATAAGACCAGCAAATGTAGCATATCCTCATCTATTGCCTTATGCTTTAAAGCCATTTCTTATTATCAACCATATGGCATTACAACCTTTCGCTTAGATATCCTAAAACTCTTGCTTATTAGTTTTTCTCTTATAACCTTAGGATACTAACAAGACCCAACATCCTTTCCTAGACATAAGCTTGGAACCCTACTGTAGATCAGCGTCTTCTAGATCCACGACTATTACGCCCCTTGGTGCTTTTCTTTTGCTGTGTGATGGCCCTCGAACGGTCTTGTACTTATGTCCTAATTTATATTATTGAGAAAAGAAAGAGGATAATTATATTGGCCATTTTAGCTAACATACATTTTGTTGAACCCGACATGAACCTTACACCACCCTTTGAGTGAGTCACCTTCACATTTTCTTTTCTCCTTTCATATCTCCTTCTTATCTTCACTTTAGCTACACTACACTTTGATGAACGCGATGCGAATCTTACTCCACCATCTTCTTCACATTTTTTTATCTCCTAACATATCAACTTTGTATCTACATTATTTTTCATCCTAGCCTCGTAGCTTCTTACTAATTTGTCAAGTATACCTTGCTTATCAAATTTCTTTTCTTTTCTTAGCATCCTACGATGGAGCATCTCTACAACACTCAAAATACTGATTGGGCCTCTTTTACTCAACTAGAACCCTTATATGTAGATTGTGACATGATTGGTACTAATTATAAGAAGCTCTTCCCGATACATCTATCAATAGGGTTGCCACTAGACTTCATTTAAACAAACCTATACTCGTAGAAGAATTAGAGTAGAAAGGTGAAGAACAACATAACATCTATTACGCCCTTGGGTCTTTCCTTAGCTTGTGTGTTGGCCCTAGAATGGTCTTCTACTTATATCCTAATCTATATTGTTGAGAAAAGAATGAGGATAATTGTATTGAAAATTTTGGCTAACATGCATTCTAGTGAACCCAACATGAACCTCACTTCACCGTTGAGTGAGTCATATTCATGTTTTCTTTGATCTCCGATCATATCTCCTTATCTTCACTTTGGCTACACTACACTTTGATGAACGTGAATCTTACTTCACCATTGAGTGAGTCTTGTTCAAGTTCATTTTTAACTTCTAACATATCTTCTTAGCTACATTATTCTTCATCTTAGCTTCTTACTAATTTGTCAAGTATGCCTTGCTTGCCAACTTTCTTTTCATTTCTTAACCTCCTACCATGGAGCATCTCTATAGCACTCAAAATACTAATCAGGTCTCTTTTCCTTGACTAGAACCCTTATATGTAGATTGTAACATGGTTGGCACTAATTCTAAGAAGCTTTTGCCTAATACATCTACCAATAGGGTTTCCACCAAATCTCATATAAATCAACCTATACTTGTCGAAAAATTGGAGCGGAAGGTGAAGAACATGATAACATCTATCCCAACAACATACTCGCCATGCAAAAATTTATCCAAAGCTTTCCAAAATTTGCCAGGGATTCTCATGAATCCATCCAACAATGTATGGATGAGCTTCTCAATCAAAAATTCCTATTAACAATATTTTTTCAAGTGTTGAGGCAAGCCAAAGTATGACATGCCTCTCTTCTCATCCCACACTCATCCATCTTCTTGAACTATGACGATTACTACCCTTAACAATGCACCTCTTCACCCCTAACGGTTTTTGATATGGAATGAGTGCAAATTAGATCTGAAATACTCTCTAAATGATATTAATGAACATCCAATCTTGCCCACATTAACTAGTGATTAAACTAGTTTGCTTGTATGTGAGATTGATGATAAAATATGCAATGTATAACTCCACATAATGAATCCAAAGTTTGTTGGTTTGTATAATCAAATACCTACAACTAAAATCAGAGCTAAACACATTGCAAAAAGCAACACTTCTTGGAAAAATTCACCCCACTTTGCATTAAAACAATTAAACAATAAACAAGGCTAATATAGCCATTACAATAATACTAGTCTCAACTTGCATGAAAAGTAAAAGACTAATAATAACTCCTACACCTCCTAAGTGAACTAAAGTCAACTAAAGAAAACTAAAAATAGACTCAATATGACAAATATCATCCACTACTAATATATGGTCAACATGCAAGAAGCCAAAATTAGTTTAAGTGACACATGCACACCTATCATGCATCCTAGTGAACCTAGGTGCCCCAATCTCTTCTAATAATATAAATGGATCAAGATAAGACTAATTTTAGTCATCTAAACATAGAAATGGTGCCCCACCTCTTAGGGATGAATGGATAATGATTCAAACTCAATTAAGTGCACATCCAATGAACTGCACTCTAATTGACACTTCTAGTCTAAAAAAGAATTCTAAAAGATTTCTAAAAATAGATTTTTACACATTTTCCAAAAAAACTCCTAAACACAATAAACTTATACTTTTTAGTAACTAATCAATGCCCATATTGGCATCATACTCAACATTCCCCCTTTGATGCAAAGAGCATAAATGTCTATCATCTCCTTGAGTCTTCCATGAACTTGTTGCATGACAAAACCCTTGGTGAAAATATCAGCAAGTTGATCTTCACTTCTCACATACTCAATGACAAACTGATTACTATTAACCAATTCTCTAATAAAATGATGTTTGAGTTCTATATGTTTGGTTCTAGCATGGAAAATTGGATTCTTGGACAATTGTATTGCCCCATTGTTATCACAAAAAAATTGTGTAGGCTTATGTTGAGCCTCTCTAAAATCAACTAAGAGTCTTCTCAACCACATACCTTGTGTGCAATATGTAAGAGTTGCATATTCATCTTTAGTAGAGGATAAAGCAATTTTAACTTGCTTCTTTGATGACCATGAAACCAAACCACTTCCCAATGTGAAGCAATAACCTAAAGTAGACTTTTTATCATCAAGAGAACCTCCCCAATCTGAATCTGTGTATCCAATTAGACATAATAAACTTGTTGGTCTGAAATGAATACCATGATTATAAGTACCTCTTACATATCTAAATACTTTTTTCACTGCTTGCAAATGCTTCAGTGATGGATTGCCCATAAATCTAGAAACTAGTGAAACCCAATAACTCTGAACTTTGGTCTTGTAGACCCACTTGGTTTCAATGACATATTTATCAACTGAAGGTTGAATAAGAGTCCATGTATCATTCCTCTCAATTGAATCCATCTCAATTTTCATAACATCAACCCATTCTTTCCTTTGACTAGCTTCTGCATAACTTCTAGGTTCACTAGCCATAGATGACAATGCAAACATAGTATTTTCATCATAAGCATCATAAAATAAATTATTTTCGTAAGTGTGCGAGTCTTATGATCCTCTCATAATTTTAATCCAAAATTTGATTTGATGGATGTGGATTCAACAAATGCTTGTGTTTACTTGGGTGTTGATGTAGATGGATGACTAGTCTCTTGGGAAGAGCTAGTATTGTTTCCTATTGAACTAGAAACCTATATAGGACTTTTTAAGCCCTCAAAATCTTCTTCTAGAGGCTATCCCCGTCACTCATGACCATTTTAGAAATCCCATAATGATCAGCATACATTTCATTTTTTTTAAAATTACAATCCTTAAAAACAATTGTAGTTTTACTAAGAGGATTATAAAACTTATATGCCTTGCTTTCAACAAAATATCATGTAAAGATGTGTACCACATTCTTAGGATCTAATTTCGGAAGAGCTCTTACCATACCTTGACTTTTGGTAAAGTAATATATCCCTTTTAGGGCTGAAACTGAAAAAGAAGGAAATAGCACAAACCCAAACTGAAAGCAATCTTATTTTTATAGCAGCAGTTTGATTTTTTTTTAGAACAGCACCAAGGAAAAAGCAATAATTCATCAAAATTGCACCATTAACACCATCCAAAATATGTAGGGACGCTTAGACATATTTTAGAGGCAACAATAACCAACAAATCAGCCTCTAAACCCTAGTTGGAAATTAAATAAATGACAGTAGAGTACACCCTTAAAAAACGGCTAGAAATGAATGATTCCAAGCCCAAAAAATGAAGTACAATGTAGATTCTAGCTGCCAAAAATATGAAGAATGCAATGATGGCTGAGTTGAGTGTCGCCGTGCCCTAGAAATCACCCAACACTTCCTCAAGGTGGGTCGCTCCCCTAGGAGAGGGGCTAAAAATTACTTTAGGATCAAACCCTAACTAAAAACTTGTAATATCCACCTTCAAGCACACTAGGAACAATCAATTGAAGAGTTTTCGTTCTTCAATCAACAAGGGTTTCATCCTCCTTGTGTAGCCACACCAAAGGATTTTCGCCCCTTAGTGGAAGGAATTTGAGCAATCAGCCCAAAACCAAGCAAAGTATAATTTTATGACAAGAGATGATCCACAAATGAGTCCAAATGACCCCTTTTATACCCTTTTGGTGGTGCCAAAACCAATTAGGGATTTTCCCCATGATGACCAAATAATGATGATTGCTTTTAATTTTATCTTTGGCTTTTCCTCTTCAACCCAACCGACTTGACTTATGAGAGAAACTATGAAAGAAAATGCAAATGCTCACGAAAATGACTGAAAAACATGACAAACACTTCCCTTGTTCACTTCCTTCTTGCCCACGGGAAGTGGAATGGGCTAGAAGTCTCCAAAACGAACTAGCTTGGAAAAGGGGACATTACAGTCCTCCCTCCCCAAAATTGCTTGTCCTCAAGCAATTGCAAATTTGGGTGCTCTAATATAGTGGCACCTTCCCATGTAGCATCTTCCATTGGTAGATCCTTCCAACGGATTAAATACTCCTTAATGTTTCGGTTCCTTAGCTTCCTTTCTCGAATATCCACTATAGCTTCCGAATCAAAATTAACTTACCTTCTTCATCCAAAGGTAGCAGCTGAATAGAGAGAGTGATGTGATATCCTAGTGTCCTTTTAAGCACGAAACATGAAAGGTGTTGTGGATCGGGCTATGTTCTGGTAGCTCTATCTCATACGCTACATCTCCAACTCTTCACTTTACTTTGTAAGGCCCATAGAAACGTAGTTTAAGTTTTTCCGCACCACTATGTTTGAGGGAAGATTGCCCATAGGGATGCACTCAAAATACCATGCCTCCTACCTCAAATTTCCTTTCCATCTGATGTTGATTTGCATACTTCTGCTGATTTTGGACACATTGGAGGTTTTCTTTGAGCACCTTCAAGATGTCATGACTTTGTTGCACCAAATATTTGGCCCCCAGTACCCTGTTATAAATCATAACTAAATTAACAAAAAAAAGCATCATAACCATATAAAGCTTTGAAGGGTGACATACCAATGGACATTTGGAATGTAGTATTATAACAAAATTTAGCTGTAACCATTTTACCCAAGTTGATTGTTGCCCATCAATATAATTCCGTAGGTAGCCCTCTACCCATTTGTTCACTATTTCCATTTGCCCATCGGTTTGGGGATGATAGTTGGTGCTAGGAGTGAGCTCGGTACTTGTCAAACGGAAAAGTTCTTGCCAAAACATGCTCAAAAATTTGTTGTCCCTGTCACTTATGATATTCCTTGGCAGCCCATGAAGTCTAAACACCTCCTTAAAAAATATATCAGCCACTATAGGTGCATTATACTTGGCTGGAAGTGGACAAAAATGGACATATTTTGTGATTCTATCAACCACAACATACAAACAATTCTTACCTTGAACCATGGGCAGCCCTATGATGAAGTCCATGGAGATACTTTCCCATTTTTGAGTGGGAATAGGAAGGGGCTGCAATAGTCCAGCTGGAAATTCATGTTCCGCCTTGTTTTGTTGGCAAACCAAACATTCTCGTATGTATTGAAGCACCTCCTCTTTAAGACCTTTCGAAAAGAACCTTTCTCTAATTGTTTGTATGTTTTGAAATAGCCTAAATGACCAACCAATGGGGCATCATGAACAACCCTCAATGTCTTATACTTTATCTTTGATTCGGGAACCATTACCTTATACCTTATACCTTATTTTTATACACAATTTCTCCTTCAAAAACAGCATTAACAAACTTATTCTTGGCATACTCAACTGTAATTAAGGACTTCCAATCTGTTGTTATCTTAGATAAAGAGCAAAGATATGATTCTTTTGACAAGATGTCTTCTACCAAATAATTGATTTGAGGGGTTTCTGGAATCATACCTTGTAGTATCACCTTCTTGCCTTTATCCATGAAGCTTAGCTCCATACTTTGGTAGTTGAGAGTGAGTTCTCCCAATGAATGTAACCATTGGACTCCAAGCACAAGATTTGTATCAGCTATGCCAATTATATAAAAATCATCACATACCTCATGCTCTCCCAATGTGAAAAGGAGTTGACTCCTTGTGCATGGCATGGAATAGCCATCCGCTACTTTAACCGTGAAGCCTTTGAAGTCTTCCACATTCAAGTCCATCCTTGCAACCAAGCTCTCATCAATGAAATTGTGAGTAGCTCCACTATCAATCAAGACCGTGACTCTTTGCCCTTGTAGGTCTCCTTTCACCTGAAATGGATGGTATCTAGGAGCACCGACAAAGTGGCAAGAGTCTAAACTCCAAACTTTTTGGATCATGATTTTTTTGCTTTGCCTCTTCAACACCTACTTCTTCTTCTTCACAATCTGAAAATACTTCAATATAATGCACATGACCCTTACCTAAGCAACGATGACCGAGAGACCATGGATCCTTGCAAGAGAAGCAAAATTCTTCCTTCTTAGCTCATTTCTTGACTCCACTACTTTGTTGGTTTTGGACAGCTCCTTGGGTATAATTGGTACCCGCTGAAAAGGCTTCTTTGGCTGGTCCAAAGATGTGGTTCTTGGCTGTCCTCCATTCGAAAATGCCCTTGGCTGCCCGCTGATTGTTGTTGTCCTTGGAGCAACACCTTCAAGATCCAATGATTTCTTAATTGCCTCTTGGAGAGACAAAGGGTCAAATGCTCTCACCAAACCCTTGAGTGGTTCAGCCAAACCCTCAATGAACAAAACAATGAGCCTCTTCTCTGTCACATTCGTAATCATTACGGAATGCCTGTCATGTCCCTTTTTGGAGGTTGATTTCTAAAGACCTTAACCCATTCTCTCCCCATGGGTCTAAGGAGAAAAGTAAGGGGAAATTATGAATTATGTTTTTATTGTTGTTTAGATAGTTGTTTTCATTTATCATCATTCATCCTCTTTGAAGCACTCCTTGTGGCTATTTAAGGAGGTCGCTTGGGCATTAATGATTCATGTTTTTGGTGATTATTCTTATCTTGGTGAAAGTTGGCTAGTGTAGCCCTTTTACTCTCTCTCTAGGACGAAACCCCTTGGGTTGAGGACCTCATCCAAGGACGAAAACCCTTGGTTGGGAAACTTGTGAAGGACGAAAACCCTTCATGAGGTTTTTGGTGTGCAAGTTGATCTGAAAAGCAATAAAGTATCTTTCTCTTGCATGTGTGGTGTTTTTGGTGCAATATTATATTTGTTTAGAGTGGAGCAACCTACCTTGGAGTGGAAATGTGGTATGTGTGATGTGCATTTGGCAAATCTGGAATTACTAGCTTGTTCTTCATAATTTATAAGGCCAATATCTTAAGTTTCATGAATTTTGGAGCTTCCAATGTTGAGTTGTGAATTTTTAAAGTAATGTTGCAGACAAGGGTTTGTTGAAATTCATATCTCCAAATCTAGGGTATTAAAAATCAGTTTTCTTGCATTACATGATTGTTGATGATATATCATAATTTTAGAAACTTAAGTGGAGCTGATTGAAAGGGTTTTGAAGGCACAAAGGTGGGGTTGAAACCCCAAAACAGGTCGAAAGGGTTTAATTTGCATGTTTACAGGTTTATAATAGCAGCTCTATAAATCTGATTTGTGAGCTTTGAGCCATTTCCTGAGTCCCCCCAAAAAGATACATTACGGTAGTATAAAAGCATCATCCTCTCAGTGTGAAGCATGGGAGACAAGTTAGAAAGGTTTGAGAAGATGCAAAGGAGATTAGCAAGGTCATTAGAAACCCTCGCCCTAACTATGGAGAAACTTGTTGAA
The DNA here is from genome assembly GCA_018340775.1 of Taxus wallichiana var. yunnanensis. NCBI lineage: Eukaryota > Viridiplantae > Streptophyta > Pinopsida > Cupressales > Taxaceae > Taxus > Taxus wallichiana. The sequence goes on from CM031234.1 coordinate 847,964,683, forward strand.
GCTAGGAAATCAAAGAAGAAGCCACTCCAAAGTCTTCCAAGGCTCTAGATTTGATGTTTCAATATAGAGATTTGATGTTTCAATATAGAACTCTTTCAGAGAAGGTCCGGATGCCCTCCCTTTTGCAGAGTTCATGGAGTTGGAGACAGAGAGAGTTGGAATTGGCTCAAGGTCAACACCCCAAGCAACTAGGAAGGGGTCAGGGCTCCATAAGGACACCAAAAGGATTTTGACACTGTACATAAAGAAGGGCTTGAAGGTAGAGGTTTCTTAAGCCCTCATGACAAATCTTTGAGCTCTAATAGTCACACACATGCTGGTGAAAAATCAGATCTGCATTTTGAAGGAAATGGAGCCATGAAGGAGGAAGAATTTCAACATGTGATGAATCCAGGGTTGAAAAGAAGTGTGATGAGCAAGAAGGGGAAGAGAAAGGGATGGTTGGAGACCATTTCCCAAATAGATATGATGACAATAAGCTTGCTGGTCAGTTCATAGCAGCAGTCAAAAGAAGAACATTTGATGGAATCCACAGCCTTAACAAAAAGCCAAAGGTTACCCAGACAAGCACCTACAAATTTGGAAAGAATGCAAGAAAGTAAAGATCCTATCCGGTGAGGAAACCATGCCAAAGAAGAGTGCTGATTTAACTCAGAATTTCTGAGTCCTACGAAGGTCACGGAAGCCCATGGTACAAAGGTATCCCAAATTCATTACCTACCAGTATGTCAGATCAGGTATGTTGTAATCATGCACAACTGGTTGAGAATGGTAACCATGTTTCAGTTTCATTTCTCTTTCCCATGTCGCTGCCATGTTTATGTTCTTATGATCAGCATATTTCAAGTAATGAGGAGATAGGAAGTATCTCTTGTGATAACAAATGTATGGATGGTTGGGTTCAACCTCAATATTGTTTTCGCATGTGGGAGATAGGTGTTGTGAATTCTGGAAAAGAAGGAAATCTGATTTTAAAATCAATGTTATTGGTAATCTCATCCTTGTATGTTTGGGAACAAAGGTGGAATCAAACCTTATCATGGGAAGCTCAAATAATTCCAGGAGGATCAAGGTACAGGATGTCCAATGTGCATGGTATAGGAATGAAATGATGAGAAGTTGTCTTATTGGCAAGACCTATGGCTTACTAGAAAAGGTAACAACTTTCTTTTCCCATATTTTCTATGAACTAGCTGATACATATGTTTTGAGAGGAAAGTATAGGATCAAAGTGGTCTGCATAGTGAAGAAGACACCCGAAGAGTGATGCATGGGGAATAGGGAGATTGTTGCTCCAATATTTTGATAAAAGGGTTGTTACACATTGTTTTTTTAGAAAAACACAATATTATTTCATGAGAAAAATATTTGTACAATGTCGACTATGCTAGGCATGGAAACTATTAGTCCAATCCCGAGCATTATGAAACAAAATAAACTTAATGAACATCATGAGAGATTATCTAGTTTCAAAATAGCTTTCATATCTTCTTGATCTTGTTGAGGCCACCACAAAGGGGGATCTCCATAGCAGCCGATGTCATGATTGTCCAAAGCCCAGTTTGCTAGAGCATCAGCCACCTGATTTTTCTGTCTAGAGATGTGACTGATTTGCAGCGACTAAAAATTAGCCTGCAAGCCTTTGATTTTTCTTTTTCGTGTTCAATCTGCCAATTTGAACTCCCAGTTTCTCTCTAAAGAAGTCAACATCCTAACAATAATCTTGGAATCAGACTCCACTTGCACCTGAGTCCACCACACTTAATAGCCTCTTGCAAACCTCTGTAGATAGCTCTGATCTCAGCAACATTGTTGGTAGTAGTTCCCAGATTTTCAGCAAACAAGAAAGTAACTCTCCCATCATGCATTCTTCCAATACCCCCCATTGCCGCCTTTCCCGGATTTCCCCTGGAAGCCCCATCCGTATTCAATTTACCTACCTGCATAGGAGGAACCCATTTTTGTTGTTTATCTTCTCTCTTTTTTATTGTAAAAGCAGGAAGCGGGAACTAGTAGGCTGTAAAGATAGCAGATTACATATGTTATTCCATTCTAAAGAGAGAAAATAGGGAAGGGATACCTTTTGCTTTATAGTTTTTGGCGTATTAATTATAGTCTTCTACCAAACGTACCCCTTTTCTGTGATCTCTTGCTTGAAAATTCTTTTATTTTGTTCCTTCCATATATTCCAAATTAACAAAGAGATACATATCCATAAGGCAGGAGTAAGTTTTGTCCTTTTGAATACCTTCTTGCCATTCCTTCGTCAGTTGCTCAAGAGAATGAAGTCCTTGGTAATGTATACCAAACATATTCGCAAGAGATTGCCATAAAGGTATTACCCACGGACAAAGGAAGAAGAGATGATGTCTAGTTTCCTCCTCATTCCAGCATAGTGTACATCTGAATGGCCCATAAAAACCTCTCTTCATAAGTCTATCTCCTGTGAGAATTCTGCCATGTGCCAAGAGCCAAAGAAAAAAACTAACCTTGGGCCATATTGCGGGCTGCCATATTTGCTTAAACATAGCTTGGAGGGGATGAGGATTACCTCTAGTTAGCTCTTCATATCCAGAGTGAACTGTATATTCTCCTCCCGATGTGTTCCCCCATCCTATTTGATCTGGTTCATTAGAAAAGGAGAGTGAATATCTTTTCAGAATTTGGTTAATCAAAGCTTGTTCTGGTTGTTGTAAAGAAATAGGCCATTCATGAGTAGATATCCAACATCTACCCATTTCCAAATGTTGAGACATCTGTTTAGTATAATGCATAACTCTTGTCCATCCTTTTTGATGCATTGCTTCCATCACATTACGTAAATGAGGAAATTGATGGATTAAAGGAGGTTGAGCATCCCATGAATCCAGCCAAAAATATGCATGATTCCCATTATTCACTATCCCCCAATTTAAGAACTGCCATTGAATCGAGATCCTTTTGTTGGAAGAGAACATCTAATAATAAGATTTGGTGGTTGATTTTCTAGGTATTTGCCTCGATATTGTTGGATTGCAATCCTCAACAATTTTGGTTTTTACTACATACCTTTTGAAGTGGCAAAGATAGGTCGGGTCATAAGAAAAAAACCTCTTCCTTCTTGGGCAACGAACAAGAAGATTTCAGCTGGTGCATGGTGGTTTACAGCCTCACCATAGAGCTGATGGAAGGTATTATTACAGCCATGATATAATTCTATTTTCAATTCCTAAGGTTCGGTTGTATATGTTTTCATTGGGAAACAATTCTAAAAATATAAATACGGGCATGGGCATGCATTGCTTGTGGAAAGCATTGAATTTTGAATGGAAAGAAGGAAATAACATTGGACAGATTTTAACCATTACATCCTTAAATTGGGCAAGGGTAAATCAGATTTACTATTGTGATAAATTGCACGAGTTGAAAAGGACCAATGAGGAGTTACCCCACATAACCATGAGACACCAAGGAGAAATAAATTGGAGAGACCTTATTCTTTCTAATATTATTTCATGTGCAGGAACAAGGATAAAGAATGAACAAAGAATGAAACATAGTCAGTGGAGAAATCATGTCCACACATGTGCAAAGGAAGATTGTTCCATTTCTACATATTTTAGAGTGGATATAACATTGGTTGCATATTCTCAGTGTTTTAAGAACCGGTTGAACCAGAATCGGAACCGGCTAGTTCGATTGGTTTGATAATTTTTTGCATGAACCGGTTGATAAAACCAGATTGGTTGACCGATTTGGTACCGAACTAGTCAAACCAATCCAGTTTCGCTATAAACCGGCCCACTCATGCCAATACACAGGTATACGGCGTTGTTTTTGAAAAATCCGTTTTTCTAATTAAAATTTCTACTTTTATTACAACCTAAACCCTAATTTATTACTATATAGACCCCCCTTGTTCACCTCACACCTCTTTCATTGAGCATTTGTGAGCAAAAGCATTTGGAGTATAAGATTGAAGAGTTTAGTTTTGGAGTGAGCTTGGAAGTTGGAGCTTGTTTGTCATTGCTTGTGGGCTCTTTGTGGTGATATTGGCATCCATATAGAGACTTCCTCACTTCTATTTGTGAGCACCTCTCTCATTTGTAAGGATTTGGAGGCTTGGGGCAGCATTGAAGAGTGTTGATTTGGAGTGAGCTTGGGGTTTGTTTGGCATTGCTTGTGGGCTCTTTGTGGTGGTCTTCACATCTACATTTGGAGGGTGCAGCCCATATACAAGCTTGGAGTGTTTCTTGACCTCATTTGTGTGCACATTGAAAGGTATGTTAAGTTTTAAACTTGCCCCAATTTTTAAATCTTATTAAATAGGAAATCTAATTTTTTTTATTTTTTTTTGCATTTTCATATTTCTTTGCATTTGCAATGGCCCCCCGAGTTAAAGACCCTACATGGAACCATGCTGACATAGTTGATAATCAATTATTTTGTAAATATTGTAAGAAACACATCAAGGGGGCATTCATAGGTTGAAACAACACTTGGTTGATCAAAGATGCCAAGTTTTCCCATGTGATGCACCGGATATTGATGCCATTAGATTGGAAATGATAAATTGCTTGAGAAACATAAAGAAGAGAAGGCTAGGCAAAAAGATATGGATGCTAAAATAGGGAGGAGGCAACATGCCATGGCCCAAACAAGTGTGGAAGGCTCTTGCTCTGACCCCTCTATCCATGTTAGAGATCCCTTTTGGTATATGCCTCTCCACATCCACTCATAGTCATGAAAACCGACCTTAAAAAGAAATAACATCCAAAGTTTTTTTCCATCTTCTTCCACACCTGTTAGTGCCTCCATGCCAAACAAAAACCAGCCCACCTTAGATAACCATTGGAAGAAGCAATATAAAGAAGCATCTTTTGAATACATTGCTAGATGGTGGTATGATGCAGATATCCCTTTCAATGTTATCCGCTCACCTTATTACCAGCCTATGTTTGATTTCATTGTTGTTGCTTTGTAAGGGCTTCAAAGGCCCTAGTATGCATGACTTGAGAGGATCTCTTTTGCAGAAAGAAGTTGCGTCCATAGATGAATATTTGAAGAGTTGTAAATTATCATGGGCCAAAACAGGATGTACTATTATGTCAAATGGGTGGAGTGATGGCAAGAACCACACCATAATAAATTTTCTTGCCTCTTGTCCACAAGGAACTATGTTTTTGAAATTAGTTGATGCATCTGATAGGGTGAAAGATGCAAATTTGTTGTTTGAGCTTTTGGATGAGGTTGTTGTAGAGGTGGGGGTGGAAAATGTTGTACAAATCATCACAGATAATGCCTCTAACTATGTTCTTGTTGGTAAGATGTTAGAGACTAAACACAAAACAATATTTTGGACTCCATGTGTTGCACATTGCATAGACCTCATGCTTGAGGATATAGGAAAACAAGATTGGATCAAGAACACTGTAGAGCATGCCAAAATCAACAAAAATACATCTACAATCACTCATGGGTATTGAACCTAATGAGGAAAAACACTGAAGGTAGAGAACTTGTTAGGCCAGTCATCACGAGATTTGCAACAAACTTCCTCACGTTACAATCTCTTCTTTCCCAAGCACAAAACTTGAAAAAGATGTTTTCAAGTGATGAATGGAATGCATCAAAGTGGAGCCACAAACAAGATGGGAAAGACACAAAAAGAAAGTTTTTGACAATTTATTTTGGAAAAAAACAGCAGAGGTGAAAATTGTTGAGCCTCTTGTTAAGGTGTTGCGGTTGGTGGATGGAAAAAATTAGCCATGGGCTATATTTATGAGGCTATGGATCAGGCAAAGGAGCAAATAAGGGCAACATACAAAGACAGGGTAACTAAGTATGGGCCTATATGGGAGATTAGATAATAGATGGAACAATCAACTCCATCGCCCTATACATGCAACTAGATATTTCTTGAACCCAAGATATCATTATAGAGCTCAACTTGGAGAAGATCAAACAGGAGAAGTCAAAGATGGTTTGTATGAGTGCCTAGAGCGCATGGTCCCTGATGAGAGGCAACAACTTGAAGTTCAACAACAGATCAGTTTCTTTAGCAAAGCCACAGTACCTTTGGGAAAAACCTTGCAAAGATTGCAAGAGATGTGGACCAACTAGGTAAGCAATTCTAAGTTTTTTGAAGTTCATTTGATTAAACTTTATAATTATTAATAAATGATCATGAATTTTTAGCATAAAACACAATTTAATTTGTTGAATTACGCTTTAAGTTATAAGTTTTACTTTTCATTTTTTTACTTTGTGTTTTTATCGTCATTGTTTAATAATTAAAATTTACATTTTTTATTGCACCACATTGGTGGGATTCATTTGGTAGTCAGTGTCCTCAATTGCAAAAGTTTGCAATTCGGATCCTAAGCCAAACTTGCAGTGCTTCCGGGTGTGAGCGCAATTGGTCCGTCTTTGAGTGGATTCACACGAAGAAGAGAAATCGTTTGGAACAACGGTTAAATGATCTTGTCTTTGTGCAATACAACCTTCGGCTAAGGCGCAACCAGTTATTGAACCGAAGACCTGATACAAATCCCATTGTCTTGGATGATATAGATCCAACCTCAAATTGGGTAGAGGAGAGTCAGCCAACAAAGTTTGATCCCAATGACTTGGGGTGGATGGCTTTGGATCAGGATGATGAGCCACTAGTAGCACCATCATGAGACATGGCAAGCACTAGTCGCACTCATGCTACTTGCTATCAGTGCCAATACAGTTGTTGCAGATGTCCCTGAGGATTTGGATGGGTCCGAGTCAGAGGAACGTGATGATATTGATGAGGATGAGCCTGAGGATCCCATTCTCAGCAGTGGTGCAGAGTTTGATGATTGATCATTGATGTCATCTAGTTTCTTCTAGAGTTTTGTAACTTGTAGTATCAATGATCATAGCAGTTGTTTTTTTGGAGTCTTGGACTATAGAGGCCATTTAAAGCCTCATTATTTATGTATTTTGTTACGGAATCTCATATATTATATATGTATTGTGTATTGGACTTGGAGTTCGTGCCATTTTGCTATAAACGCCTTTCTTACATATATACATGAGCAAGCTTTGCATATTTTGTGTGTAATTGTTGGAATCATGGTTTTAATCTTTCAAATATATTGTTTTCATTAAAAATATAAATTTTTATGTGTTTTTAGTAAACCGGTTCATAAAGTGTCTTGGGATATAGCAAAACATGGGTGAAGCATCTACAACACCTTAACATGATGATGAGTGTTTTAGAACATCAGTCCTTACTTGCAAAGAAATCCAAATGTGGATTTGGTTTGAGCAAAATTTTGTACCTAGGATATATCATAAACTCTCAAGGGGTACATGTGGATCAACAAAGAATACAAACCATTACGTTTGGCCTCCTCCCAACTCCATTTCACAATTCAAAGGGTTTTGCAACTACTCCAAAAGGTTTGTGAAGGACTTTTCTCATCTTACAGCCCTTCTAACTGATTTAACTAAGAAGGGGGCATTTAGCTGGTCACTTTTAGCTCAAAAAACATTTGATAAACTCAAGGAGGTGACAGGCAAGTACTTGTTGTACCTGATTCTTCTCATCCATTTATGGCGTAATTTGATGCATCCGGTGAAGGAATAGGGGCTTTCCTAATGCAAAATCAGCGTCCTATTGCATTAGAAAACAAGGAACTCAAGAAACATGAGCTGAATCTTCACATTTATGATAAGAAGATGCTGGCCATTATGCATGCCTTGGTCAAATTTAGGCCATATCTTGTTTATGGGAAGCCTATAGTGAAGACCGGCCATAATAGTTAGAGGTTCTTCCTTCAACAAAGGAACCTAAACGAAAGACAACAAAAATGGATCAGCAAGATACAAGCTTTTGATTTTGACATCGAATATGTCAAGGGAAAAACAATGCAGCAGCAGATGCCTTGTCACGAAAACCAGTTTTTCATGTGAATCAAGAGGAAGCGCAAGAGGGAAACATACACAAAGGAGCCAAGGAATTGGAGCACTTGAGCTCATCATTGCTTGAGGACAAGCAATCTTGGGAAGGGGGGACTGTCATGTCCCTTTTTGGAGGCTGATTTCTAAAGACCTTAACCCATTCTCTCCCCGTGGGTCTAAGGAGAAAAGCAAGGGGAAGATCTGAATTATGTTTTTATTGTTGTTTAGATAGTTGTTTTCATTTATTATCATTTATCCTATTGGAAGCCTAGCGCTCCAATAGAGGAACTTAAGTAGTTAGGTAATAAAGGTATTATGAGCATGTAGGCTCCAAATACCATTTAAATATTTAAAAGCACCTACATTAAGGGGTCATCCCGTGGGTCTACGGAGAAAAGCAAGGGGAAGATCTGAATTATGCTTTTATTGTTGTTTAGATAGTTGTTTTCGTTTAATATTATTTATCTTATTGGAAGCCTAGCGCTCCAATAGAGGAACTTAAGTAGTTAGGTAATAAAGGTATTATGAGCATGTAGGCTCCAAATACCATTTAAATATTTAAAAGCACTTACTTTAAGGGGTCGTCCATCATTTCTTATGTTCATAAGCACTCCTTGTGGCTATTTAAGGAGGTCGTTTGGGCATTAATGATTCATGTTTTTGGTGATTATTCTTATCTTGGTGAAAGTTGGTTAGTGTAGCCCTTTTACTCTCTCTCAAGGACAAAACCCCTTGGGTTGAGGACATCATCCAAGGACGAAAACCCTTCATGAGGTTTTCGGTGTACAAGCTGATCTGAAAAGCAATAAAGTATCTTTCTCTTGCATGTGTGGTGTTTTTGGTGCAATATTATATTTGTTTAGAGAGAAGCGACCTACCTTGGAGTGGAAATGTGGTATGTGTGATGTGCATTTGGCAAATCTGGAATTACTAGCTTGTTTTTCATAATTTATAAAGCCGATATCTTAAGGTTCGTGAATTTTGGAGTTTCCAATGTTGAGTTGTGAATTTTTAAAGTAATGTTGCAGACAAGGATTTGTTGAAATTTAACTCTCCAAAGCTAGGGTATTAAAAATCAGTTCTCTAGCACTCATTTTAGGGGCACCTTTTCAAAGTCGAGTTGGTGAAATTTATCAATTTTCTCTTAAGAACAATAAGCCAAGGTGAATAGGACTAGGGATCCGATGGAACGGGCACATTTTTCAAAATCCGACTGTGGCAACGGCTATCCTCTTCCAAGCTCACCACCGTGGTGTTTTCGCTAAATTCGTGGGTCGTCATCTGTCTACGGATGGGATTCAAAGCTGGTGCAATTCACAATGGGGTAGTGGTCTTAGAATTCATTTCTTGGCCAAAGGCTTCTTTTTGGTTATTTTCAGAAGTGAAGCCTAGCGTGACGACTCTTTAGCTAGGAAAGACTTCTTGTTTTTCGATTCAGGAGTTCATATTCGTATGTGGAGTGCTAATTTTGATCCCGAGCAAGTGGAGATGGAAGATCTTCAGTTTGGGTTCACTTTACTCTCTTCCTTGTGAGTATTGGAATCCCAACATCCTCACTAAAATCTGCTCCATCCTAGGAAGAGTTGTTCGCATCGACCCTGTCACTCTCAAGGTACTCTCTCTTCTTTCGCTTGTATTTGCGTCTCCATTGACACGTCAAAAAAATTGCAGGATTACATAGTGATTTCCTCTTCTTGCAGAAAATGGGTTCAAAAATCCAAATATGAAAAGATCTCAGAAAGTTGCTTCGGTGCAAACAGAAGGGACACTTCCAAAAGGCTTGTAAGAACGGTCTGTGCCGAGTAATGCTATCTGGAGAAAAAAAGACAAATCTCAGCTCGTTAATGAGATTGTGGCTCCTTCCTCTCCCCCTCTAGTCCTCGGGGTTCATATGGACAAGCCATGCAATGCTTTGGCTTCCGAACCTTTGTCTCTTGATCCGGCTACTATTTCTCTGGTTAAGGAAACTGTGTCTGTGGTTCAAGATTCAACCCGCATCTTAACCCTCTTTCAAGAAGGCCTTGCCTTAGGGCATGGTTCCAATGTTGCCTCCTTGGAGCAATGGGTTTGTGACAAAGAAGCAGAGGCCACTCTCTGCTCGAAGGCATGGTAGATGATTCTAGCGAGTTGAGTCGGTTCATGAACCCAAGAAGCACCAAATCAGCCTTCAAGGCTCTATTCTCCCCACTCCTGCCATTCTTCGTTCAGATTTGGGACCAAAGTATCCTCCAGGCAGGCCTTCCAAAGAATGTCTCTCTTTTAAGGAGATTGCAGCTGGTAAACAACTCCAACTAGGTTCTTCTTTCCATCATCAAGTAGGAGAGGCGAGTCCTCTCTGAAGAAAGGATGAAAATATTTTCTTGGAATGTTAGGGGCCTAAACGCCCCTAACAAACAGTGTCTACTCAAGCGCTATGTCTCTGATTTAGATGTGGATCTCTGTTTAATTCAAGAGACCAAGATGTCCAGAGTTGATTGCCTCTCTGGTTGGTTTCGTAGATGGAAAGGATGGAGCGGTCTTTTTGTTGATTTGGATGGAGCCTCTGGAGGCTTGGGCATTATTTGGAAGGCTAGTAAAATTTTTGTCGACCCCATTTCAGATTGTTCTAGCTTTCAATGGTGTAAGGTTTAGGTGAAACACTCTGATGCTTCGTTCCTCCTCTGTAATGTTTATGGTCCGAATAATCCTATCAAAAAGAGGGAAATCTGGTCCAAGTTGACAAATGTTCTTCGTTCTTTTGTTGATTCTAAAATCATCATTGTTGGGGATTTTAACGCTACCCTCTTTGATAAAGACAAGCGCGGAGGGATTCGTTGGCAACCGCATTCTCAATTGGACTTCATTTCTTTTGTTGAAGATTCTAGACTAATGGATGTTGAGCCGAGTAGTGGTTGGTTCTCTTGGAAAATAACAGACGTCCAGGGTTTGGATACATGGCGGTCAGATTAGATCGCTTTTTGGTTTTTGAAGATTGGTTGCAGCAAAATTTTCTCTTAGATTGCTTCATCATCCCCTCTGTCTCGGATCGGACCACTTCCCCATCTCCCTTAACATTCAGTTTGACATTCCCCTCGTAGATCCCCTTTCAAATTTGAATTGATGTGGATGCAGACCCTGATCTTCCTGATCTAGTAAAAAACTGGTGGGCTTCCTTCTCTGTGTCTGGAACTAGAATGTTTATTCTCTCAAAAACTCTCTTTGCTTAAGGAACAGCTGCTTGCTTGGAATGCTTCTTCCTTCAAGAATATTTTTCAAGAGAAATTAAGAGTAGAAAAAGAGATTCGTGATCTAAATGAATTTGTCTTTAGAGAAGGCATGAGCCAAGAGGAATTCTAGAAAAAAAAGCTCTCCTCGGTGAATTAGGAGATCTCCTCCTGAAAGAAGAAACTTTCTGGAGACAGAAATCCAGAGAAATCTGTTGAAAGACGGAGATATGAATACAAAGTTCTTCCACGCTTCGGTCAAGGCAAGAAGAAATCAAAATTATATCTCTCTTAAATTGGATGATGATTCGCATGATCTCCTCTCAAGTTCTCATCAAAGAAGTTGTCTTTTTTCACAAGTTGTTGAACGATGATCTCAGTTCCTCTCTTGCCTCTCAGTAACCTTTATTGGACCAAATTAACAAAATCGTGCATGAAGTTGATAATGCCAAACTTCTCTCACCCTTTTCTAAAGAAGAAATTTGTTCCATTACTTTTTCCATGGAAAGAGATAAAGCCCCTGGCCCTGATGGATTCCTGACCACTTTCTTTCAAGACTTTTGGAGCGTCATTGGGAATGATGTTTGGCTTACAAGTTGAAGAATCAAGAAGATCCGGGAAGATCTTAGGTGCATTGAATCACACCTTCATTTGTATGTTTCCTAAAAAAACCCTATTGAAAAGCTTGATGAATATCGTCCAATCTCTCTCTGTAATACTTCTTATAAAATCATCTCAAAAGCTATTGCTTCAAGGTTGAGCCCTATATTGAATAAGTTGATAGCACAAGAGCAAAGCGGTTTCATTCCAGGCAGATCTATTGTTGATGGTATAATCATTTCCCATGAGATTATTCATTCCCTGCATTCGTCTTCCCGTCCCGGTATGATGATCAAATGGATTTCAGCAAAGCCTACGATCGGATCAACTAGAGATTCTTGCTCAAATCCCTCCAGCATATGGGATTTTGCAATCACTTCTGTTATTGGATCTTTAATTGCCTCTCCTCCTCCAGTTTCTCCGTCCTTGTTAATGGCTCGACGGAAGGCTTCTTCTCCAACAGTTGGGGTTTAAGGCAAGGCGACCCCCTATCTTCCTTCCTCTTCATTCTTGTTGAGAGGCTCTCGAGAGAGGCATCAAATCTGCTATTGCGCAAAGGATCCTTATCTGGTATAATCTTAACAACTCATCTACCTCCTCTCACTCACCAGCAGTTTGCAGATGATACCTTTCTCTTTGGCTCAACCACTGTTTCGGAAGCTCGTGCTATTGACAATATTCTTGCTTCCTACTCTAATGTTGTAGGCCAGGTAATCAACTTCCATAAATCTGTTATTTTCTTCTTTAACGTTCCTCTTCTCGTCTTCATCTCGAAATCGGGGAGGTTTTGGGTTTCGCTGTCGAACTCTTCCTCATAAGTATCTTGGAATCCCCTTATTTTTCGGTAATGGCAAAGTCTCCCTCTGGGATGACCTCCACCATTCTCTCTCTCGCGTTTGCAATCTTGGAAAGGGAAGTGGCTCTCTCTTGTTGGACGAGCTCTACTTATCAAAACTATGCTTTGTGCACTTCCCATTTATATGCTCTCGGTTTTGTCTTTTCCCAAAGTTGTCTTAAGCAAGTTCGAAAAAATTGTCAGATCCTTCCTATGGCAGGGGAACAATGAAGAGAGAAAATTCCATTTGGTTAAATGGGATGATGTCAAACTCCCAAAATCCTTGGGCGGATTAGGGATTGTCGATATGGCTTTACAGAATATAGCCCTTGGCATTAAACTTGTCTAGAACTTTATCTCTGGACCCCAAAAGGTTAGTCTTTCAAGTTCTCTCACACAAATACCTGGAAGCAGGCCATCCTGTTCTTATGCTCTCCAACGAAGACCTTCCCAAAGGTTCACATATTTGGAACTTCCTATGTAAATGCAGACACCTTATTGCTGATTTTGTTTCTTGGCATATTAACAATGGCACTAGTGCATATTTTTGGGAGGATAGTTGGAATGGACTTGCGCCTCTCATTCTCAATCCTAATCTTAACCGGTCATGAATATTTCTAAGGTTGTCTGGGGTAGTAAAGTCACGGACTTTGGAACTCCCGATCCTGACGGTTCTCCTTCTTTGTTATGGAAGGATATCGCTCCTATTGGTGCAACCGCTTCTGAAGTCTCCATTTATTCAGAGGCCCTCTCCTCTCGCAAAGTCATATTCAAGGATATTGAGGATCATCTTATTTGGTTAGGCTCTCCTACAGGCATCTACAATGTTAAAGCAGGTTACTCTAAACTCATCTCTTTGTCTGGTAAAGGGGCTCCTAGTTGGACTGGTTGCTGGAATTCTAAGCTCCTTCCTAAAGTGGCTATATTTGGTTGGTTGGTCTTTAAAAGAAAAATTCTTACGCAACTCCGCAGGAGAACTTGGGGCTATGTCGGTCCTTCTAAGTGTGTCCTCTGTGGTAATGAAGAAGAAGACATCGATCATCTCCTCCTCTTTTGCTCCTTCGCAGTTCGGGGTGGAATTGGCTTCTAGGTAAGCTTAATTTAGCATGGGTTCCTTGCAAACAATATTAAAGACTCTCTTCTTGCTTGGCCAAAGATGGGAAATCAGAGCTCCCTCAGTTCCATATGGTCCATTGCCCCCTTTTTCCTAATTTGGCACATTTGGTGGGAACGTAATCTTCGTATTTTTAGAGATCAAGCTTCGGTTTTTCCTGCCTTTTTAAATAAATTGAAATTGCAATTTCGGAAAATGTCAACAGCACAACATTAACAATCCAAATTTCACTTCTCACGATGCTGAAATTAGGAAAGCATGGCCGCTTATCAAAATTTCGAATCCAGGGTCGATTGTTCGTCGAGGTCTGTCTCAACTGGAAAAAATCATGAAAAGGAAAAATACTAGATGGAAGCCTCCCTCCCCTAGTTTTTGAAATTGAATTTTGACGGGGCCTCTAGGGGTAACCCAGGTAAATCCGGAGCAAATTGTTTGGTGAGAAGTGATAGTGGTTCTCTCCTTTTAGCTGGGTCCTTCCCGCTTAAGGATTGCACTTGTAATCTAGTCGAAGCTCAAGCACTCCTTGAAGGTGTAAAATTAGCGGTCCACTTAGGGTGTGATTCTCTTCAAATCGAAGGGGACTCACAAATTATTGTTCATGCCATCGCCAAAGGGTCGGCCCTTTCGTGGCACTTAAACTTCTACATCTCTAACATCCTCTTTTGGCTCGGCAAAATTAGTAAGTGGAACATCATACACATGCTTCGAGAAGCCAACTCCGCCACCAATTTTCTCGCCAACTATGCCATTGATTACCCGTCCGCCATCAAAACTTCTAGCAATTCGAGAGATTGGATTGGATTCTCTAAGATCATTTCACACGAAGGGAAGAATGGCTTGCAGCAGTTCAATTGATGGTCCTTCGTGCATTCCGAGTTTAAATGTCGCCGTTGGCCTTATCTGTCCATCTTCCTTTTTTGGTAGCTTGGGCAGTTCCTCCATGGCTTTCCTAAGATTCCCCTTCATTTCCCTGCGCGGTGCTCAACCGGAGTTGGCTCTTACGGCTGAAATCGACCACTACCTCTCCCGAGGTCTTCGGTATTCGTCCACTCGAGAAGCAGAAGCAATTAAAAATATTTTGGGAGACTCGTTTCAGTTCAATTCTCGCAGGGCTCGGGCGAACTCAGATATTGCGGCGACTTTCGTTTCTTTCTGTCTTCTGATTCATCCATCTCCGTCAGAAGTTGAGTTCGTGGCAGTTGATTTAATCTATCCGGTTCACCGTGGGGGCCTCCATGATGAACTGGTGGATTTCCATCTCCCGATCCTCTTCGTGGATCGAAGAAGTTGACGAATTAGCTTTGGGGTCTAGGTCGCGGGATTCAATGGCTTAGCGGTCAGTACAGGGACTGTTACACTATGCCGAAAATGTGGACTCCATTTTCGTTTATGGATGCCCCGACCCCAGACTCCTTCCTCCCGTCGACATTGACGCGTCTCGCTTTCTAGTCCACTCTGCTATTGATAATTTAAATGAGCTCCGTGATCGCGTCGGGGCCAACTTTCGTCTCTTGCTCTGGGAAGCTAATTCACGCGCTGGAGTCTTTGGTGGTGGCAACATTCGAGCTTAGGTTGGTGCTTTGTTTTAGATAGTGTTCATTGGTCCTTCCCCTTTCCGGTCAGTGGCTTCATGCATTTCATTTCGGCTCCGTTTTGGTCTTTTTGTTTTCTTCCGACCTGTTGGTCTTCGTTCAACTTCATCTTCACTTCCTCTCTGTTGTTCCTTTCTTTTGCTTCTAGTCCTCTTCTTTCTCTTTCTTCTTTCTATTGTAAGGGTGGGGTCCCTAACCCTCTGGTTCATAGCTTAAATATCAAAAAAAAAAAAAAATGAGTTTTCTTGCATTACATGATCAAAAAACGGGTTTATATCAAAAAAAAAAAAAAAAGAGTTTTCTTTGCATTACATGAAATATATCATAAATTTTAAGTGGGCTGATTGAAAGGGTTTTAAGGCCTGAAAACCCCAAAATAGGACGCTGCCCTAGGAAAGGGTTTAATTTGTAGGTTTACGGGTTTATAACAACACCTCTATAAACCTGATTTGTGAGCTTTGAGCCATTTCTGAGTCACCCCAAAAAGGGACATTACAAAGCCTCACGAAATTCAACGACATAGTCTTCTACCATGCCTTGCTTTTTCAAATGTGCTAGCTCCGGAAAGTGAACTTTTGGATCAACCCTATAAAATCTCTCAATGAGTCTTCTACAAAACTCATCATATGAGTGGATGATATTGTGCCCTTATCCATGAAACTTCCACTCATGTGCAATTCCTTCAAGATGAAGGGTTGCAAATTTAATTGCATCATCCTCCGTCATAGGCCTCTATGATAGATAGCTGTCCAACTTTTGTATCCGAGCCCGGTTGTCCCCTTGTTGGAACTATCAAATGTGGAGATTACCATTTTTACCAAAGTATTTTGAAGGTCCTTTTGCGGTGCATTAGGTCTAGGCTCCGACCTTGACCTTCTCCTACTTACCCTTATGAATTCAATAAGAAAAATAGCTTCTCGGATCTCGTTCGAAGGGCCCTATATTCTTCATAGTTTGCCACAATATTATGCCCTACTGAATGCCTTGTTTCCATCTCCAGAATGGCTTCATCCCTTGGAAGGAAAGCAAGGCTGATCCACAAGTCGATCCTTGGGGCTGTCGTGAAGTATTAACCCGGATGAGCTGCCCTCGCCATTTTGAAGCCTTGGTTCATGAAATTTTTGTAGGGTTAGGGCTAATAAATCCATGGTGCCCTTGATGAGTCTATCGATTTTGAACTCTTCGAACCTTGGTGGGCCATGCTAGGCTCTTCAACCAACTGATCTAATTTCTTCTTCTCTCTCCTTTGATAACAAATGTATCCTTTATCACCCTCTTGCATGAAGACCCTCAAGCTGGGAAGATTGAAGCTCTGATATCACTGTAATGTCCTTTTTAGGGCTGAAACTGAAAAACAAGGAAATAGCACAAACCCAAACTGAAAGTAATCTGATTTTTATAACAGCCAACTGAAAATTATAACAGACTGATTTTTAGAACAGCAGCAAGGAAAAAACAATAATTCATCAAAATTGCACCATTAACACCATCCAAAATATGTAGGGACACTTAGAAATATTTTAGAGCCAACAATAACCAAGAAATCAGCCTTTAAACCCTAGCTGGAAATTAAATAAATGACAACAAAGTACACCCTTACAAAGTGGCTGGAAATGAATGATTCCAAGCCCAAAAATGAAGTACAATGTAGATTCCGGCTGCCAAAAATATGAAGAATGCAATGATGGCTGAGTTGAGTGTCGTCGTGCCCTAGAAACCACCCAACACTTCCTCAAGGTGGGTCGCTCCCCTAGGAGAGGGGCTGAAAATCACTATAGGATCAAACCCTAGCTGAAAATCTGCAATATCCACCTTCTTGAAGCACTAGGAACAATCAATTGAAGAGTTTTCGTTCTTCAATCAACAAGGGTTTCGTCCTCCTTGTGTAGCCACACCAAAGGATTTTCGCCCCTTATTGGAAGGAATTTGAACAATCAGCCCAAAACCAAGTAAAGTTTAATTTTATGACAAGAGATGATCCGCAAATGAGTTCAAGGACCCCTTTTATAAACTTTTGGTAACACCAAAACCAATTAGGGAATTTTCCCCCATGACCGATCTCATAATGATGATTGCTTATAATTTTATCTTTGGCTTTTCCTCTTCAATCCAGCCGACCTAAATTGTGAAAGAAACAATGAAAGAAAATGCAAATGTTCACGAAAATAACTGAAAAACATGACAAACACTTGTCTTGTTCACTTCCTTCTTGCCCACGGTAAGTGGAATGGGCTAGAAGTCTCCAAAACGAACTAGCTTGGAAAAGGGGACATTACAGGTAAGTTGCATGTTGCCCTTTCCTTCAACTTGGATGGACTTTCCATCTCCCAATCATACTTGGCTTTTGAAAGAATCATCTAACTTGTTTAAACCCTCTTTCTGACTTGTCATGTGATTTGAGAAACCCAAATCAAGATACCACAAATCCTCTACATCCTCTAATCCCATAGTGCATGAGAGATAATAATCTAAATCATTTGAGTGCTTTGGCTCCGCACTTTGTTCCACTTGGAGAGCCTTATTTTCACCCTCTTGATTAGCTTGATTCTTAGTTGTCAATATCATACGAGTCTTTAATAAAATAATATGATTTTTTGCAAGGATGGCAAGTAAGGTTTCTCTTACCTTTACTTATGAAGTTGGTTTGATCTTTCCCCTTAGAAGTACTTTACTTTGTTGCTATTGTCTATTCATTAGTTTGTATTGAATTTCCAACATATAATCTCATCTTATTCTTATGGGACAAGAGAGAACCTACTAATTCATCAACATTGGTTGTGTTCATGTCCTTACACTCCTCAAGAGTGATCACAATATGCAACCATCTTTGTGTCAAAGATCTCAAAATTTTCCTAACAATAAACTTATCTTCTATGTTTTCTCCATAAACCCTCATTTTATGAACTAAATCATTTATCTTTATGCAAAAATCTCTAACTCCCTCATTGTCTAACATTCTCAAATTCTCAAAATTCATTTTACAAGTTTAAAGTTTTGCATTTCTTACCTTAGCAGAGCCTTGATATGAAGTCTCCAAGGTATTTCATGCCTCATGGGCATTCTTACTTCCTGCAATTCTTGGATAGATGCTAGGATCTATGGCACTCTAGAGATAGAAGAAAGCTTGTGCATTTACCTTTTCTTCTTCCTTTTTTTCCCTCTTCTGATCTTAAGACAAGGTATTCCAATTTGTAGGTGGAGTGTATCCATGAGTGACATTCTCCCAAACTCCCTTCCAAACAATAATCCTCTTCAACTGATCTCTCTAGTACTCAAAGTTGTCTCCTTTGAAAATGAGGATATTCATATAAGTAGAATTCACCAAGCAATCATGGCTTCGATAATTGTTATAACCCTTCTTAACCTTCCTTGAGTGAGGCTGTGATACCAAATGAAGGTTTTTGATGTGTAAGGAGTGCAAATAAAATCTGAAATACTCTCTAAATGAAGCTAATGATCATCCAATCTTGCCCAAAATAACTAGCAATTAAACTAGTTTGTTTGTATGTGAGATTGATGACAAAATATGCATTGTATAACTCCACATAATGAATCCAAAGCTTGTTGGTTTGTATAATCAAATACCTGTAACTAAAATCAGAGCTAAACATATTGTAAAAAGTAACACTTCTTGGAAAAATTCACCCCACTTTGCATTAAAACAATTAAACAATAAACAAGGCTAATATAGCCATTACAATAATACTTGTCTCAACTTGCATGAAAAGTAAAAGAATAATAATAACTCCTACACCTCCTAAGTGAACTAAAGTCAACTAAAGAAGACTAAAAATAGACTCAATATGACAAATATCATCCACTACTAATATATGGTCAACATGCAAGAAGCCAAAATTAGTTTAAGTGACACATACACACCTATCATGCGTCCCTAGAGAATCCAAGTGCCCCAATCTCTTCTAATAATAGAAATGAATCAAGATTAAACTAATTTTAGTCATCTAAACATAGAAATGGTGCCCCACCTCTTGGGGATTAATGGATAATGATTCAAACTCAGTTAAGTGCACATTCAATGAACTCCTCTCTAACTTGCACTTCCAATCTAAAAAATCTATAAAAAAAAAATTAGAACTCCTAAACACTAAAAGAAAAAAAAATTACACATTTTAGTAACTAATCAATGCCCATATTGGCATCATCCTCAACAAACCCAACAACACTAATCAAAATGCTCCCCTTGTGGATCCAACACAACTAATAGACTATATGAACCAACAACAAACCACTAGAAACAACCAAATCCTATAAGTACAAGCAAACTTGGCTCAAATGACCAATAGACCACAACATTCATTGGGGTACCAAATCAATGTCCCCCACCCGCCCCCGCCCCTTTTTCTTGATCCTAATAGGAATCAAATCCCACAACCTTGCATCATTAGAAAGGTTCTTCAATCAGTTCAAAGAGAACCTTTAGCTCCATGGATTTCCATAATGGACATTGGAGGAATCACTCTAGACGTCACCAATGATGGATCAATTGATCCCATGCTTTATCTTAACACTTTTGGCAATGTCTATAAAAACAGATTCAAAACTAATTCTTATATAGCTACAAAGATCTTAGCTAAGACCCTTAAGGGTGATGCTTTAGATTGATTCCATTCCGCTCGGCTAGCCGTATTGTGGAACTTGAGCCTAGTCAATGCTTTATTTGAATAATTTCACAATTATGACATACCTGAAAAAACACTAACACATTTGGCAGTTATAAACAATATAAACATGAAATGGCTCAAGCCTTAATCAGTCGATGGAAAACCTTTACATCCAACAATAGTCTTTTCCAATTCTTTCTCACACTCTAGAATCTTGAATTTAATATAAGGTTAGGTTTTTTAATCCATCAACCGAAAGAATCCCTTGAACAAGCTGAAGACTAGATTATCTCATGCACGAATTCGAAAAACCTCAACCTAAACAACAAAACAAAATCTTCAAGTCTCACAATCATGGCAATGCTTCCAATCAAACCATTCATAACATTGATACCTCTCAAAGTCCAGCCCCTCCTCAATCTAAAGGAGGCTCGTATCCTCACCCATCCCACTAAGGGGTCTCCCATTAGCTCTCCCTAGAGGAGTTAAACATTGTCTACCTAGGTCGTTCTCACGCCTATGATTACCTCTCGACATCTTTCCCAATGGTAGGACAAAAAAAAGTTTTGTTGGTGGCATGCCAATTGAGGGCATTCTCATAAAAATTTTCAAGTGTTTAGATACCTCATTTATACTTTCCTTCTTGGATGTGACTTGATCATGATGCCATGGTAAGGGAAAGACATGACAAGGTTGTCACAAGCGTGAGATAAAGCTCAACAAAGACGATTGTTGCGAATGACATGCATAAGAGTAACACCCACTTGGATATTTATCTCGATCCTTTGCCTTATCATTCTAAGGTTGATAAATCTCATCAGCCCACACACAATAAGAAAAATTCAGATCCTTTATCCAACGTCATTGAAACCACCTATAACCCCACTATTGCGAACGCAATTAACATGCAGCATATGAAAAGACTACTTGCATGCACCGATTCTATGTATCCTACTTCTCATCCTCTAACTTACAAGACTATTTGGGCCTATCCTACAGGATTTAGACTTTCTCCATCTCATTTTTGGAAATCTGAAAAATTGAAAAACCTATTCAAACTATGGGGTGTCGTTACATGCAAATCTTGCTTCTTCTTACTTGCATCGGCCATCTAGTTCTTGCAGAGTCGATACACTTGCCTCATATGCATCGACATCTAAGCATGCTCGATGTTGCATGATTCGAAAGAATAAATAAATACACAACCCAATTTGAGTCATGAATATCTCCAAAGATTATTATGATTGAGAATCCTCGAGTATAGGCCGGTGTTACATCCTAGTTTGGACGAATGAAATCCAATCACGAAACTCTCCAATCTTCCAAGTCAAATCCCTTTCTTTGAACTCATCAAAATATTGCCTAAGCATACAACCATTTCATGTCAACCCTCTTGACATGAATATTCCTTATCCACCAACTTTGGGGCAAGAGTCCCTCTTGCAGGGGTTTAGACAGTATACTTTAACAATGCAAATAGCTGTCTATTTGAAATGACCAAGCCTTATCTTTTTAATTTCCAATTTACGCTTATGATCCCAAACAAACTCTTGTCTCCCATTGCTCACCCTCCTCTCTTCATCTTTGTCGGGATTGGCAATGTGCAAGTCAAAATGGCTCTCATTGACAAGGGTTCTAACACGTGTTGCTTCTTTGAAATTAACAAATCCTTAAGGTACTCGACCAATAGCCTAAATTCGACCATTGGGTTGCCCATCACCGTGCCTCCTTGCACTATTAGGGTGAAAGTCATGATTTTCAACTTTCTTGTATCTTATGACATTCTCCTTGGTTGACCATGGACACATCGGATGCACATCGTCGCTTCATCCACATGTCAATGTGTTAAATTCCGCTACCTAGGCTAAGTGTATAAAATTCAAGGCAACACAAACCCATGGAACTTTGAACAATTTAAAAAAACAAGGTGTCTATAAATTTCCCGCTCTCGAGTAACTAATCAATGTTCCCTTCTGAGAGTATCAACGATTTAACTACTACGTCGACTGGATGAGGATATACTTGGACATCTCGAACTTGTCAAAAGGACTCCTAGAACCTCCTCGATTTGGATGATAACAATCTCGATGAAATCAACCTTACAATTAAAAACTCGATCTTCCCAAACCTTATCATTACACAATTGCCCCTTCTTGTGGCCCACTCCGCAAGAAGGCGATTGACGTAATTCTCAAGTTATCATTTCTATGGTCCGACCTCCACTTCACGAGATCACTTCTTCACCTCCTATTGAAACTATCATTAAATCCCTTAACATCAATATTTTTACCCCTGATTATGATGATGGTTATGCACTAGATGATTCCTTCTTGTTCGGCTATGTGCTCAAGCTAATAATGTGGACATCCTACAATACCAACAATTGTTGCAATTTTCTTTCAACTCTAGCAATTCCAACAAGTGGGGACTCTTCATTAGTGCATCCATCCCGAAATCATTTCCACCTACCTTCGACCCTAGTAATTCCAACAAGTGGGGACCCTTCATTAGCACATCTTCCCCAAAATCCTTACAATCCAATGTTAATCGCAACATCAACACCGTCGATGTTTTCCCGATTATGAACCAAAAAGGATGACATAATGGATGATGAATTCTTTCCACCTCTCCAACTCGAACCTCAGCTACAAACCACACTAGTTCCTTTGGTTAAATCTCCTATCCTCGATCTTCCTTATCGAACCCAAAGTGTGTGAACCGCCAACCATGTTGATTCCTCTAGTTAGCTCTCCATCCATAATACAAACTCTTCCTCCTACCATGACATCTTTTCTCTTACCTATTGTCACATCTACTATAGACTTTTTTTGATAAACATGTATCGTTTTGCATGTGGCATGAGGCACCAAGTCATGATGTTAAGAATTGTCGAGCTTATAGAAAACACATGAATAAACTTGAAGTAAAAGTTCGTTAAAATAAAGTCCACAGAAGTTTTGTTCGCATCTTGGTATTTGTTTCCATTTTGTTGCCACCTATTGAGTACTCTAACAGCAGCATCATATGTGGTTAATATCTCCTCCACCTCAAGAAGAATTCATTCTCCCTCTACCTTTTATTTTGGTTCCCAATCCCAAGGACCACACACCTTTATACACACACTTTAGGCCAATCGAGGAACAACCTCCTTAAACCTATCACTTTCAGCCAGAGCCAAATCCTCCCTTTAGCCCTCCCCTCCCACTCTCTATGGATGACATTCACCAAGAGTTTCTCGAATCTCCATGAGGGTGGAAGAGACTATGATAGCAACGCATCATGAGATGCGGCAGAAAATCTCAAAGGTCCTTGAAGACAGAGAGGCCACTATGATACGTACATGATAAGACATTCAATGGCAAGTTTACACTTTGTGACAAGGGATGTTTCTAGTTTCATTCCACACCCTTTATGAGTTTAATGTCTACCTATCCATATTATCCTACTGATATTTATTTATATCTTTAACTACTGCCTGAATATCCTGCTACATGAATATCTCGTTTTGTCTTATCTTATTGCTATATATCTTACTTTACTTTTTGCCTGAATATCTTGTTTTATCTCATTGTACTACTTGAATATCTTATTTTGTATGCCTAAATATCACATTTTTCTTTATTTTTACAATCTACCTTTGATATTTTATCCCTCTTGAGTACATACAACCATTGACCTCTTTATGAGCACTTTTGTCGTTTGTTTTTGAAATTTCTTTTTACAACCTACCTTTGACATCTTATCCTCCTAGGTTTATTCCGCCATTTTGCATCCTCTTATGATCTTTTGGTATGATTATATCACACTTCTAACTCCCTTATCCACTTGGGGTTTACCACTTTCTATGCTTGTGTTGGAGTTACCATAGGTTTACACCCTTGTCTCGTGCATATCTAGTATCTATAGTTACTACACTCCCTAGTTCATATCTTTCAATCTTAATTCCCTATAAAGCAAGCCTTTGTGTGATCAACTTCTATTTTATCCTTCATAATATCATTTTATCCTTGTAGTCTCACTTTTTTTGCTCCCTCTCTCACTTCAGGCACACTTAGGTCAAAGATGAGATCGCACACGTTACTTGTAGTTGGTCTAGAGGTACCATTCATTTTGATTGTAGGTTTTTCCTATATAGCAGTTAAGTGTAATCTCTCTAGAATTGTTATCTTTCATACCCATTTGATCAGCCATCCAAATCCATTTGGAGGAATAGAAAAAGCGAAGAAAGTCAAAAGCCATAAGAGCATTAAAGAAAAATCAAGCAAAAGGCAATACAAAAAAGCAAATTATATAATCAAAGTCAATCACAAAAAAAGATGTGATATCATTTGGCATGCCCCTATCTTTGTTTAAAGCTCAAACTCCACAGTTTGGCTCGTCACAAAGCCTAAGGTCCTTTGGAGTGTGGTAGGTTTTTTTGACTGAGGTAAGAGTCTACATGTCTATCATTTAGTGCCCCTACCTTTTCACGCAAGTACCTAATCCTCGTAGGATGCCTATGGCTCCTTAAGTG
Organism: Taxus wallichiana var. yunnanensis; assembly: GCA_018340775.1. Classification (NCBI taxonomy): domain Eukaryota; kingdom Viridiplantae; phylum Streptophyta; class Pinopsida; order Cupressales; family Taxaceae; genus Taxus; species Taxus wallichiana. The sequence continues at coordinate 847,989,076 of CM031234.1, forward strand.
AGGTCATGAGGAACAGGGAACACATCATGGGAATGTTCAACCTTTAGCATTCTATCTTATAAATTGGCGTGGGTTAGATTTATACCTCACTAGTTTTCCTAAGTTGAACCCTACATAATCGGGTTCCTTAATACCTTGATGCCGAAAATATTTAGTCATGTCCTAATGATTAGAGCATTCTCCACTAATGATCTTATATCGCCATTTTGGTGCCTTACTTCCCTTTTCTGTAATCACTCTTTCTAACCCCTTCATGGATATTACCGATAGTTGACCATGTCCTTCCCTTTTCAAATCTTGTTCATCGTGATTAGTATTCACAGTGATACAGGGTTTGACAGATTTTGTGCAGGCCTTAAGTAGGGTTTACGCATTTCGTGCAGGATTTGAGCAGGTTCGACAGTCGTTTTCCCAACAGACTACAATTTCCCAAGATCCCACCTAGGATTTATCCATACACATAATCAATACACTGTGAGGTCAGAGATGCATTTCGCTCTTGTCCCCTTCGAGTTTGTGATCGTGACTTTTGGACGCCCTTCACTTCAAACAGCAGCATTAGAAGAGGTCATTTTAAACGACAATGTTTTCAGCTCATTCCAAGACTTATGTTTGAGGTCTAGGCATTTAACCACCTATCAATTGTTTGACAAAATGCCTTGACAACTTCCTTCTAATGTTTGCCAAGCATTTGACAGAATTTTTGGGCTTGGAGATAGGAAAACGGGAATTTATTATAGAAAAGTAAAATGCAGAATTTGAGTAATCTGACCTACAAGTACCTATAACAACAAGAGGCAGCATCCCACATGGCGTTCCCTCTAATGTGGGAGTTTAAAACTCCATTCCTTCAAAAGATTTTATCACCCAAAAATAAATACAGTGGCATTGGCAGCTGGATATTGGGAGTTGAGAAATTAGGATCCTAACTTCGGGATCTTTTGTCATTATTCCAAACACAATTATAGGAGAAAGATGACATTACTGCCAATTTGCAGGAAATAATAGTTAAACTTGAACAAATTCAGGCCACCCCTGTTGATTCCCGTGCTTTACGCAGGTTAATGAAGTGGTTTCTGAAATTAAGAATTAACAATCAAAAATAGTCATTCAACACAAGCACCTTAAAAAAGGAAACTATGGCCCAACAACAATCTATTCAAAAACAAGTTGAGAAACATAATTCAAGGTTAAAAGTGGTTGAAGGAAAGGAGGCACCTCCAGATGTTGATATGGCTGTCCAACCAAAGTTTAAAGAAGAAAAAGCGTGACAAACCAAGGCACTCAACCTATGTGTTCGTGGCCTCCTAATTCATCTAATACCTTACAGAAAGTCGTGCATTCTTGCCTGAATCTTTAGACTTAAAGGATGTCTTCCATTACAAATACTGAACATTATCAAACAACACCTTTCTTATTTAATTCTGAACTGCAAAGGAGCATCTACAAGAACTTACGGAAAAAAAACTCTCCTCCCCTCAAAAAATTATTTACATGCAGACCTAACATGATCTCGGTGGAGGAGCTTTGGAAAGCTTATGTCCAGGTTGTAGTCTCTAAGAAAGAGAATAAGTGGGTTGTTAACAAATATTTTAGGGCTATCATTTTTGATTCGCCCCTCCCGGTGGTCACACTGGACCGTCGGCATGATAGTGACCTCAAGTCTCAAGAAAGGATGGTAGCATCTCCAATGCTTGGTGGAATTGCAATAGTACTTTATAGTCTTCTCTAGGTACTGCCAGGGATGTTAATTCACTAGATATCATCTTTCTTATCGAGACCCATGAGAGCTTTGAGTGAGCTCTCCCTCAATCACAAGTTATGCTTGGGTCTCGACTGTCGACATGAGACTCGTAGATATGGTGGTGTTTGTGGTTCGAGTAGGTTAGCTTGCCTCATTCCTAATAGCTTCAGTCCATAGTTTTATTGGTAGCTTCTAATGTCCATTCCGGATACGTGTGGTTACACATTCGGAGGGGCTCGATTACTATATGTGGTTTTGTCATTTGCGAATGTGTTACTTCCCCTTGCCTTTTCACCCTTCAAATGCATGTTGATGGGGACCTATACGTTGACCTCTATCTTAAAATATCCAAGTACTCCTCAATGAGCTATGTTACTCTTTTGGGCGACTTCAATACCTATATAGGGACCCACTAGATCCATATTCATGATCTTGCATGGGACAAGTTATGCCTCCAAGATCCGGATCATGAAGAGTTTGGTTTACAAAGAGAATCAACGAATGGAAATACTTCGGTCACGGCCTATGGGAGGCACCTTCTCTAGATGGGAGAATCGCAAAGTCTACACATTCTTAATAGGCTTCCTTGCTTCCCTAATTCTAGTAGATTCACATGTTTCCTTCATGGGGGGAAGCAAGCGTTAAGGATTATGTCCTCACTTGTAGATCCCTCACTACCCACATCTCGAGATTTCCTTGTTTCCCATCAACTCCCACTTGTTGACCATGTTGCTTTAACTTTCACCGTGTGTGTTGTTCCTCACTCCTATACCCCACCATCCCCACCGCCCTCCCAAACATTCACCTCACCATTATCCACTTTGATGATGAGTACACCATTGACTATGATGCCTAGCTCTCCCAACTTATTGCAAGATGCTATTCCTTGACTTCCCATTGTTGAGTCCATGTATGAGTTTTTACGCAATGCCCTTTGGGGCCTTGACCCTTGACTCTTGTCCCCACATTGTACACTACTTTGCTTCACCCCGTCCCCATGGGCCATGTCCTATGAACCATTGGTACGATGACGAGTGTAAATCCTTATACCGAAACTTTGTTTTTCCTTTGCCCATGACCCTCCCTCCATAGCCTCCACTCATAGAGATTATTGTTGTCTTCTCTGACGAAAGAAACATGAGTTTCTTATGTCTAGATGACTTGCTCTCCTTGTTGCCCTCCACCATTCCCCCAAGACCTTTTGACACACTCTCCTCCCAAGGAAAACCACCACTTTTGACATCAACCCCCAAGTATGGGTCTCCTATGCCAACACTTTTTACAACATCTCGAAGCAGCCAGCTGTCATTGTCTCCACTCCACCACCATCTTCTATGTTTTCTCTACTAGTACGGTCGGAAAGGCTATTCAAAAGTTATATAGTAACATAACAAGGATTGCGGGACCTTGAAGACGAGTTTCTCAAATATAATGTAGACTCTCTTGCCTCCCCATTAGCAAAGCTTTTAAATGAGGTTATTTACTCAGGTTTTTGTCATTCTTGGTTCCAATACATTATCCATCCCATTCACAAGTCTAACGATAGCTCCAACCCAAGCAACTACATGACCATTATGATCAGTCATACGTTTTCCAAACATAATGCCATAGTGTTAGACATGCATCTTTCAAAGCACTTAGAGAGATAAAATCTTAGAGCCATGGGGAAGGTCAATTTCAAGAGTGACTACTAGGCTATTGACCACATACTTACTCTAGGCTGTCATTGAGGTGGCTCTTCCTTGGTCTTCATACATCTTGTGTTGCTTTTTAGACTATTGGAAGCCTCTAACTTAGTTCAGAAAACATCCCTTTTAAAAATCGGAACCGGACTCAGAACTGGTCGAGGGTCAAACCGGAACCGGACCAATTCAAACTTTATGAGCTGCTTTACTAAAAAATACATAAAAAATTAGATTTTTAATGAAAACAATATATTTCAAAGATTAAAAACCATGATTCCAAAAATTATACACAAAATATGCAAAGCTTGCTCTTGTATATATGTAAGAAAGGTGTTTATAGCAAAATGACACGAACTCCAAGTCCAATACACAATACATATATCATATATGAGATTCCAAAACAAAATACATAAACAATGAGGCTCTAAATGGCCTCCATAGTCCGAGATTCCAAAAAAACATGCTATGATCATTGATACATTACAGATACTACAAGTTACAAAACTCTAGAATAAACTAGATGACATCAATGATCAATCATCAAACTCTGCACCGCTGCTGAAATGGGATCCTCAAGGTCATCCTCATCAATATCATCACCGCCTCTGCTCGACTCGGCCCATCCAAATCCTCGGTACATCAACAACAACAGAATGGCACGAGAGTAACACGAGTGCGACTAGTGCTTGCTATGTCTCGTGATGATGGTGGCGGGGCTGCTAATGGCTCATCATCCTGATCCAAACCCATCCACCCAAGTCATCGGGATCAAACTTTGTTGGCTGACTCTCCTCTACCCAATCTGAGGTTGGATCTATATCATCCAAGACAATGGGATCAGATATCGTCTTCGGTTTAAGAACTGGTCAGTGCCTTAGCCGAAGTTTGTCGCGTATAAAGACAAGATCATTCAACCGTTGTTGTTCCAAACGGTTTCTCTTCTTTGTGTGAATCCGCTCAAAGATGGACCAGTTGCACTCACACCCAAAAGCACTGCAAGTTTGGCTCAGATACTAATTGCAAACTTTTGCAATTGAGGACACTGACTACCAAATGAATCCCACCAATGTGTTGTAATAAAAAATGTAAATGTTTAATTATTAAACAATGACGATAAAAACAAAAATTAAAAATGAAAAGTAAAACTTATAACTTAAAGCGTAATTCAACAATTTAGATTGTGTCTTATGCTAAAAATTCATGATTATTCATTAAAAAAATTAATCAAATGAACTTCAAAAAACTTAGAATTGTTTACCTGGTTGGTCCACATCCCTTGCAATCTTTGCAAGGTTTTTCCCAAAGGTACTTGTGGCTCGCTTGAAGAAACTGATCTATCGGTGAACCTCAAGTTGTTGCATCTCATCAGGGACCATGCACTCTAGGCACTCGTACAAACCATCTTTTACTTCTCCTGTTCTATCTTCTCCATGGTGAGCTCTGTAATTATATTTCGGGTTCAAAAATATCCAGCTGCATGTATAGGGCGATGGAGTTGATTGTTCCATCTATTATCTATAATCTCTCATATAGGCCCATACTTAGTTACTTTGTCTTTGTATGTTGCCATTATCTCTTCCTCTACTTGATCCATAGCCTCATAAATATAGCCCATGGCTAATTTTTCCCCATCCACCAACCGCAACACGTTAACAAGAGGCTCGGAAACTTTCACAATCTTTGTTGTTTTTTTCCAAAATAAATTGTCAAAAAGTTTCTTCTTTGTGTCTTTCCCATCTTGTTTGCGGCTCCACTTTGATGCATTCCATTCATCACTTGAAAACATCTTTTTCAAGTTCTGTTGTTGGGAAAGAAGAGATTGCAACGTGAGGAAGTTTGTTGCAAATCTCGTGATGGTTGGCCTAACAAGTTCTCTCTCGCGCCTCGAATGTTCTTCCTCATTAGGTTCAATACCCATGAGTGATTGAGATGTATTTTGGTGATACTTTTGGCATGCTCTACAGTGTTCTTGATCCAATCTTTTTTCCTATATCATCAAGCATGAGGTCTATGCAATGTGCAGCACATGGAGTCCAAAATATTGTTTTGTGTTTAGCCTCTAACATCTTACCAACAAGAACATAGAGGCATTATCTATTATGATTTGTACAACATTTTCCACCCCCACCTCTACAACAATCTCATCCAAAATCTCAAACAACAAATTTGCATCTTTCACCCTATCAGATGCATCAACTGATTTCAAAAACATAGTACCTTGTGGACAAGAGGCAAGAAAATTTATTATGGTGCGGTTCTTGCCATCACTCCACCCATCTGACATAATAGTACATCCAATTTTGGCCCATGATGCTTTACAACTCTTCAAATATTCATCTATGGATGCAACTTCTTTCTTCAAAAGTGATCCTCTCAAGTCATGCATACTAGGGCCTTTGAAGCCCTTACCAGCAACAACAATGGAATCAAACATAGGCTGGTAATAAGGTGAGTGGGCAGCATTGAAAGAGATATCTGCATCATACCACCATCTAGCAATGTATTCAAAAGTTGCTTCTTTGTATTGCTTCTTCCAATGGTTATCCAAGGTGGGCTGATTTTTTGTTGGCATGGAGGCACTAGCAAGTGTGGAAGATGGAAAAAAACTTTGAATGTTCTTTCGTTTTTTAGGTTTGTTTTCTTGACTATGAGTGGATGGGGGAGGCATATACCGAAAGGGGTCTCTAACATGGACGGAAGGGTCAGAGCAAGATCCTTCAACACTCAAGGCATGTTCCCTCCCTATTTCAGCTTCCATCTCTTTTTGCCTAGCCTTCTCTTCTTTATGTTTTTAAAGCAAGTTTTTCATTTCCAACCTAATGGCATAATTATCAGGTGCATCTCATGGGGAAACTTGGCCTCTTGACCAGCCAAGTGTTGTTTCAACCTATGAATCCCCGCCTTCATGTGTTTCTTACAATATGTACAAAAATCTTGATTCTCAACTACATTTGCATGGTTCCATGTAGGGTCTTTTGTTTTGGGGGCCATTGCAAATGCAAAGAAATCTGAAAATACAAATAAAAACAAAATAAATTTCAGATTTTCTTTCTAATAAAATTTACAAATAGGGGCAAGTTTAAAATTTAACATACCTTTCAATGTGCACACAAATGAGGTGAAGAAACATTCCAAGCTTATATATGGGCTACACCCTCCAAATGTAGATGTGAAGACCACCACAAAGAGCCCACACTTGATGCCAAACAACCCCAAACTCACTCCAAATCAACACTCTTCAATGCTGCCCCAAGCCTTCAAATCCTTCCAAATAAGAGAGGTGCTCACAAATAGAGGTGAGGAAGTCTCTATATGGATGCCAATATCACCACAAAGAGCCCACAAGCAATGGAAAACAAGCTCCAAGCCTCCAACTTCCAAGCTCACTCCAAAACTAAACTCTTCAATCTTATGCTCACAAATGCTCAACGAGAGAGGTGTGAAGTGAATGCGGGGGGGTATATATAACACCAAATCGGGGTTTAGAACAATTAAAAATATAAAAAGTAATCAAATGTGTTTTTATTGGAAAAGCCATTTAAGGCTACACAGCCACAACTCGGCCAGTTTGGGTCGGAACAGACGTTTGACCGGTTTGTGGCCAAACCGGTTTGTGGCCAAAAACCGGTCAAACGATCTAGTTTTATGGTCGATCGGTGCATTTTAGGCTTAATCGCGGCGGTTCCGATTACGATTTGACCGATTTTTAAAACACTTTTGCTTTTGCCAAGTTGTGTGACATCAGCATTCTTGATTCTCTCATTACAACTGCTTGTAGTCTTTATGAGATGGTGATTGGACAATTTCATACTTTTCATAGTTTTTCTAGCTTTGTGAAGAATACCATTGAAATAAACTTGGGATGCCCTCACTCACCAACCCTCTTTGGCATTTAATTTGATGAGCCACAAGATTTTCTTTGACACCATACCCATGTTGATGATGGTTGCATTTTACATGATGTGGTGATTGCAATACTTCTTGTTGATGATGGTGTTCTCTCACTCTTATCGATGGTTTACAAAAACAAATGATGTCCTTGCTCATTTTTGCGACTTTCATCAATTGGTTGTCAACCTTAGCAAAACTGAGGTCATGATGTTTAACATCCCTAAATGTTCTCTTCCCTAATTACGGTTCTATACAAAAAGTGGAACCTTTAGAGGTCACATCAGCCTACACTTACTTGGGGGTCCAATTTTCCGTACCTTCTTGCAGTATGAAGCCTTCTTCTCCATGTTGTCTTCGCAAGGGATACGCCTCCCTTTTTATCTTGAAGCACCAATATTTTCAGAACCACTTCTAGGATATCCCTTTAAAGATACAATGGATTTGTTGGATGTGGAAAACTAAACTACCTAAGGACCCTGTCAACTGCATATGGCTCGTCCACCACAAGTAATTTCCAATAATCACTCTGATCCCCCACGTTGCAGCAGTAGATGGCTAAGACATCCATTCATCCATTGTGCCCACAAATCAGATATATAGATCATGATGGTCCTCGGTCTCGGATATCCAACCCTAGATCTCACTATAATCCCTCTCTCCCACTACCGCACTCTTGGTGCATCTCATTACTAACTTGTCATCGAGAACCTACCAAATGACACATCAAAATCCTCTCGTGTATCTAAGTAACCAATAGTACAACTTGTCCCATTGCTAAATCATTGCTTGAACCTAATTTAATACAAGTCATGTGCCAACTGTACCAATATCCCAACACACCAATCGAAAAGTGAGATGTGCTCACACGTTGCTCGACATGCTACTAAGGAAAAAAATGGCACTCGTCTATCAAACTTAGGACACAAGATGCATAACACAAGGTGCACGATACACTACACTCAGCCTAACAATAAGAGATTTTGAGTGATACCAATTTGCAGGTTGTAGCCCATTGTCTTGTAATACCCCGTGCTTCGTGCTCGGCATCTATCTTTGGCACATCATAGAACATTTTGTGCCCCCTATAGTGGTAACCCCAAGATAGCATGCATGTCCTCCGAGTAAAATTCGTCTCTATAATATCATCATGTACTCTCCATCTAAAGGTATCGACCATTCTACTGCCTCCAAAAACATCTCAACCAAATTTGCATCTAAGGGAATAACGCATATCCCCATGATACCGCATATCCCCAAGATACTTTCCTGCGGTGTAGAGAATCCCTTAGTAAGTCAAGCAACCATGAGGCATCTACAATGCGTCTATGAACCTACAAAACATCAAACCACATTCAACCGATCAACCCTATCAAAAAAACCGATCAAATACTTTAAGCATCAAAAATTAAGTAAAAATCATTTTCTACTACATTGTCCATGTACAAAATTCCTACTCTAACATATTGTTCCATGCAAAACTATACTGCATTGACCTTTTTATGCACAACTACATCGCCCATGCAAAAACCTAACTATTCCTTACTACATCGGACATGCCACACATAACGGTTTGGGCCATGTAGGCAATTTACAATGGCATCGGCCCTCTTGAGACTTTTTCATCCCAACATCTCTAATGGTATTATGTTTCTAGCATTTGAAACATTTTATCGACACTAATGAAAACCAAATACAAAAAAATTGAAACCCACCTAGAGTTTGTCAACACCTACGTTTTGACGTATCTTGGGGCAAATTCCTCCTTGTGGATTTTCCTAGGGGTTTATCTTTCCATTTTAAACCTATCTACCCGTTCCAATTTAAAAACAAAACATGTTGATGGAACTGTTAGATCGAGTCCTTGTCTACGTTTGTCGCACCCGCCTTGATCTCCTCCTCACATCCCAATCATGGCCTCATATTTCGCTGAAAATGGTTAACTCGAGCTCAAAAATCTTAAAATTCTAGCATAGTTACAAATGAACGGTTTAAGCTTCTATTTATAAATCTCTAACCAAATTTGAAACTTTTGAATATTTACATCCAAATTCCGTAAAATCGCCATATCTTTGCAATCATAGCCTCTAGAGACAATCCGGACAAAGCATCACGATTTGTGGCATTGCAAGGAATTTTACAAGATATTAAACCTATTTTTCTAAAAACCTTTTTAAATTACTTATTTTCTAGACATGTGAGACTGACTTTGTCACTTGTCTTCACACCTTATATCCTTATTTTTCCTTTTTTGATAGGCCTAATAGATCAATTGCTTCATGTCCATGCACCTCGTATCATTTATAGATTTTCCAAATGTAATGTAGCCTCCCCTTTATAGACAATCGGGGCCTGACCTAGCCTTTTGCTCTAGACATGTGTTGACACCCTCCCATGAGCTCCCTTTACATTGGTTTTTGCTTACTAATATTACTAATTATCTTCTATTGTTGTTTCTTTTGTCTTGTATCATTTAGGTTCACCTAGTAACTTTGCGCCCTCCATGGTCAAGATATGAGACTCAATATTTATCCCAATTCACAAAAAGGTAAGTTTAGGCAAGTATATTTCATTTTATTGAGTTAATATTTTTATCACTTATTCATTTACAGTCATTTCTTTTATCCTCATCCTCCCGATAAATCTACATCATCAACGAATAATAGACTTCACACCATCGAGAAGCTTCTCTTTGGCGATTTAGCCAAGCAACGCATGGAAGATGGAAGAGATATTCGCCAAGTAATATCAATCAACACCTAAAGACAAGGCTTTTAGCTACGCAAGGATGAACCACCACCTTCGGATCAATCAGGTCCCCGCTTGATGAACATAAGGGAATTATTTTTGCCAACCTAGTTTTAAGTAACCATGCACAAGAGGAGGCCCTCACAATGGGGAAGGAAGAAGCAACACCTCAAGCTAATTGAAGACCCTTTGTAAATGATAAGGAGTGGAAGTTGTTTCATACTAAAGCTCATTTTGTTATGACTTTTTATTTCCTAAGAAATTTAGACCAAATTTTTAACCATATATGCTATATTTTGTACAAGGTGGCACAGAGCAATCAAGCACAAATCACATTTCCCTAATGCCCTTGAGTGACTATGTATCATCTACTTATCCTTTAGATGGTTGTATATTGCTAGTTCATATTAGTCTTATGATGATTTAGGTACTCTTGCTTTGTCTTTCTTTTAGTTATACAAGCATACTCAAAGTCTGTTAAAATTGAACATGATCTAGATTTTACAATCATGAAAATGTCACCGACTTGTCTTTCCTCTCCCTCCTATCTAGTCCAACAAGGAGTGAAGGCTGCTGTAATTTCCTTCATATTCTAAAACAATTTTAAACTTTTTTCAAAATAAGGAAAAGATATAGAATGGTGGAATAATGTACGATCTACAATAGAAGTAAACAAACATTCTTCTTTAACTCGTAGGTAAAACTAAAAGTTGTCATACTAGCAACACTTCCCCCTAAAGATGATGTTTGTGTACCTTTCACCAATGGTTAAACACAAGCCCATAGCGAGAAGGGAAAGATATTATTATTCTTACGGAAACGCATGAGCATGAAGGCTGCAAGGTACCAGAGTTTGAAGGCTACAAGAAAATTTCAGTTTGGAATGAAGGGAATGAAACAGGGAAAGGTCACGGCGGAATCACAGTGCTAATCAAGGAAATATGGCTCGAAAATGTCAAAGTTGAAAAAGAAGATCCAAATAAGCAATACATATGGCTGAAAATAACAGATGACAAGACAACAATCAGATTGGTTGCCTGCTTACTTTGCACCGAAAGGTTCAAAGACATATAAGAGAAGAAATCTAGATAGCGAAGATCCATACGCTTCAATAAAAAAAGACATTTCTGTTTTCAGTGCATCTGGGGAAATAATTCTTTTGGGGGATTTCAATGCGAGGACTGCCAATAATCAATCCCTTCAGTTGACCAGCTTAGAAGGAGATGAAGACAATCCATTATGGCTTAAGGAAGAAGAAAACAAGCTTTGGGAAAGAGTATCTCAAGACGGTAATGGAGGGGTGACACATTTTGGGGTTGAGCTTCTTGGCCTATGTAGCTTATACAACATGGTCATTTGTAATGGCATGAGGGCTTGGCCCAGATCGGGCAATATCACTTGTAAAACATACAATGGTCAAAGTGTAGTGGACTATGTAATATGTTCTCAAAGTTCTATCTCCACGCTGCTTGAGTTTGAAATTGGAGTTTGTCCTATCGAATTAAAATCAGATCATAGTCCTCTTTTGGTAAAGCTTGCGACCGTCTTAAATCAGCAACAAAAGAATCAGACTCATCACATGCAAAAGGCATCTCAAAAACAGGGAAAAATCATTCTCAATAAAGAAAATCAGGAAATCTTTGTTGCAGCCCTTAAACAACAATTTCAGATAATGAGGAAAGATATAGAGAACACGACGTCTAAGGGAATGAGTGGTTATATACGTAGTAATCTGCTGATATCTTTAATCCAAAAGGCTCTAAGTGTTTGTGAGCGATCTAAACCCAGAAAGGGAGCAGCAAATACTTTTCCGACAAACCCGTGGTATGATGAAGAGTGTAAAGCTGCCAAGAGAGCTTTGAAGGAAAGTGGGATGAACAAAGAAAATAAAAAGACTTATGAGAGATTGGTGCAACACAAAAAAGAAAGCTATGTGAGCAAGAGAAGAACAGAATTAATTTCTCTTGGAAAACACAACCCCAAAGGTTTTTGGAGGGAGCTACAACAAAAGAAAAAATACATAGAAAATAATATCACAGGTGCTCATTGGTTAGAATATGCAAGGACCCTTTATGAGCGTTCCCAACAAAAAGATATTCCTCCCATAATCGAGACTTCGTTTGAGCTTTTTTCGACAGAAGACATCAAGCAGGGCATAAAGAATCTAGCAAGTGGTAAAGCTCAAGACATCGATGGTCTACAAGCTGAATTTTTAAAATGGGGAGTTGAGGTCCTCACACCACACATCAGAAAAATATTCAATGATGTCAATCAGAATGGCTTTCCGACAGAGTGGACAACTAGCGTTGTTATTCCTCTATTTAAAAGTGGTGACATTAATAACCCGTCTAATTATCGCACCATTATGATCAACCCTCTTCTTGGTAAACTTTTTGGAGGCATGATAGAACGGAGAATCAGCAGTTGGGCCGAAAGAGAGGGTAAAAGAGCAAAAGGGCAAGTAGGATTCCGACCTAAACACTCAACAATTGACCATTGTATCACTCTTAGGCATTTGATTGAGAAGGTTTGGGACACCCAAGGAGAAGAAGCTTTTTGTTGTTTTGTTGATTTCAGGAAAGCTTTCGACACAGTGCCTAGAAAAAACTTTGGAACAGGATGGAGGAACTTGGGATTCCAGATGAGCTTAGAGCAGCAGTTCATAAACTGTATGAGCAGGTCAGAGCTAAAATCAGAACCAGAGAAGGTATGTCCGAGTGTTTCGGCAGTGACATTGGTGTCAAGCAAGGTTGCCCTCTCTCTCCCACTTTATTTGGTCTATACATTGACAAGCTTGAAGAATGGTTAAATAAAACTGAGGGAGGAGGTATACAGTTGGCAAGTTACGTGGTGAAGTTACTTCTTTATGCTGACGATCTTATCCTAATTTCAAAAACAGCCCAAGGTTTGAGGGAACAACTAAAAGCGCTAGAGCTCTTCTGCCAAGAAGTTGGGATGCAAGTGAACACTAGCAAAACAAAAATCATGATTTTCTCCTTGAAAAGGAAAGAGAGACAAATTAACTTTCTTTTTGAAGGGAGCCCTTTGGAAATAGTCACTGAATACAAATATCTTGGGATTGACTTTCACCACAAACTCAGTTGGGAGACTTGTAAAGCAAAAAGGATACAGGGAGGCTGGAAAGCATCTTACCTACTTCAAAACAGGTGTAGGAAAGCTGAACTTTGGGACTGGAAAACTAAGAAAACTCTTTTTGGATTGTTGGTCACTCCGGTTGTTCTCTATGGCTGCGAAGTTTGGGGAAGTAGCATGTCAAATCACGGGTGGAGACAGATAGAACAAATTCAGAAACATCTAATCACAAGCACTCTCAAAGTCAAATCGACTGTTCCTTATGAGATCCTATTGGCTGAAGCGGGTACTTCCTCGTTGGAAGCTTCGGCAATATCTCGATGATAAGCTATTTGAAGAAAGTTGAAAGCATGGACAATCTTCGCTGGCCCAAAATAGTTGTGGACGATACTCTGGAACGCAGAAAGAAAACCTGGATGAAACAAAATACTAAATGGATGAACAAATGGGGCATCAACTTGCAAGAGTGTCCTAACAATAACAGGGAAATAAAGAATTATGTGATAGAAAAGTTCAGGACTGCCATGTGGAAGGGACAGATTGGTCGAAAGAAAGCGCATTATATCAGAGAATTCAACCCCACTGGGGAACATGATGAAAAATCTTATCTAGGGGCTGCTATCAAGGGTAAAGCAAGGATTCTAGTGGCACAGTTAAGGACCGGATCGCATCATCTTCGATGCGAAACTGGTAGATGGACTATTCCAAAGGAAGATTGGGAAATGAGAATTTGTCTTTTCTGCAACAAAGGGGTCGTGGAGACAGAATGGCATTTCGTCATGGAGTGTTCAGCATATGATGATATTCGTATCCAGTACGAAAACAACTTGAAGGTGGACAGACTTGAGGATCTCTTCGAAGGAACAAAGCTTCAAGCGACCGCGAGTTTCATCCTCAAGATTCACAGCCGAAGAGCGGATATTGAAAGGAGTCTGAAAGCTGATTAAAAATCTCTGTTTTGTGGTCCCATAGACTCTTTAGTCTCGTGGACGTCATTAAAATCTTTCATTTCAAACCGGGTCAGTAGAAAAAATTGGCCATAGAATGGATTTTTTGGTTCTACGATGCCCGACATGCCAAAATAAATCAAGTAATTCATGCATTAGGGACACAATGTCTACAATATGGCCAAAAACTATGGAAATTGTTTTAGTAGTCCTTAAAGTAGAAAAGTCTGAAGGACAAGTAAGAGGGCATATATCAGAAACAGCTCAGGGATTCTAAAAGATACCTGAAATGCACCTAGAAAAGGGACCCAAAAATAATAAGTGTTGTTTGTAGAGGACCTCACTACAGGAGATCTCATAGATCTTAAAAGGCTGGTGTAAATTAGTCTAAATGTAGAGAAAGGGGTCCTCATAATAACTGTGGTCAACCGTCAAACAAATACTTCATACCCAAGAAAAACTATTAAACCAACCGGAAAATATGAAAATATAATGGTTAGTGAGGCATGCAAAAATAGATTAATTAGATAGGAGGTTTTAAAGAAACTGAGCACCATACCTTTTGGCAATGCCCTTCCCAAGTGTTTTCCTCTTAATATGAGGCCAAATATATGGTAAAGGAATTATTAATTTGGCAGATCCTAGATGCCCCCTCCCAACAGCCTTTGAGAAGATTCATGAAAGCCAAAACCTCTATGCAGAAAGTACCTTATCCTTATGTGCTGGAGTTAGCCAATGGTGAAGAAAGGCAACACTAGGATAGCTTGTAAGTATGTTCTGAACGCCCCATTGTCAATACATCTTTACAGATGAGCAAGACTAAGATTTTGTGAGCATTTCAGCATATGGTGCAATTTTCAGAATGAAAGGGATTTATTAACATCATGATATACCTTTATGATCATGCTATCTGCACCCAAAAATGCTAAAGCATTTAGCTGTATGATTATATATATGATTTGAATACTCATTTGATGCTTTCCTTGCAGGTAAAACAACTGCACAATATCTGAACAGAATTCTAAAACTTGCGTGATGAAAGTTCTAAATTTTTACAACTTTATGAAAAGATTAAAACCATGAAATACGACATAAAACATCTTCCACGCGCTACAAAATAATGATTGAGAACCATAATTATCTAATGTGGCAACATTTGTTGTTTTTCTTATTTTTGATGAGGGAAATATGTAGCTTAAGTGAGCCTTAGGGTAACTTGAAACTTCCAAATAAGTGCTACATACATTGAAAGCTTCTTGATGGAATGGTTCGAATGCATTGATAACAGATATGGATGTGTTACTCTTATAGGAGTATGTCTACTTTCATTTTTTTAACCAACGAAAGTTAGTGAATATGTATGATGGCATGGAAAATCAATGTTAGGAAATTGAAAATGACCATCGAAATGTACCTTAATCACGAGAGATGAGATCTAAAAATGTACCTGCCCATTCTTGTGCATCAGTAAAATGACCAACAGCATCACAATTGGTAGCAATGAAAAGGCATCCTGGATTCTCTCGAATACATAGTGTTCCATACCTATGATTGCCAGCTTAGGTTTGTGAGTACTCTTAACAAACAGGTGTAGACCATAGATAAGTAGCTCACAAATTGAAATCAAATGGGTTATTAATTAATTTTCGCTATTAAGCAATAAAATATTAATGGGATTCAAGCAAATAGAATAGTTAAATCTGTGTGTACTCTATTTCTTGTTGAATGAAATTGATGGTTGATATGCATTGAAAACCCTAACCGATTGTTTTCTCTAGATCTCAGCTTATCAACTAGTCAGCTTATAATTTTCTCAGTTTTCAATTTTTTATAACTTTAGTAATTGTGACAGCGAGGGTGTGACTACTAGGCTATAGCTGCATGCAAGAATTAAGAATGAAACAACAATAGCACCAAATAATGCAGATATATAAATCTACTTTATAATACTTGAACAGAAAGTAGTGTATATATCTCATATGCACAGATTGCATGACACACAAAATATAAGCAGGCCTAAGTGTCGGTGGAAGAGTACCAACCCAAAGCATACATGTAAGATGGAGTCATGACAGGTACAACAGTTGGACACAACAATCCTTTAGTCAATCATACCATAACAAGTATTAATATCAAAATTGAAAAGGGGTCTAAGCAACTGACTTTGTTTCATAAATTCGCTCTTGTCAACAAGTAGCATACCTTATTTATGGACTGTTCAAATGAACAAACCTAACAAAACATAAGACCAAATCTTCCATCCATGAAACAATGGGTATTTTGAGGTGCATTTGGTTTTTGTATTAATTTTATGCATAATTTTTGCATGCAACTCATGATAAGGAGGATGTAGATAAACAACGGACAAAAGTTTAACTACAAAACAAGAATTTATTCATTGCTCGCCAAGAAACAAGGCCATCAAACAAATAAAAGAGTCCAGCTTATAGCTTCATCGCTGGTAGACTCAAAGTTCTATATACACAGTTCTATGCTCCCAACCCATTTCCTGCACAGCTACTATACTACCAAAATCAAATTTTCAGAAACACTCAAGCAAACAGCTGAGTGGACGAAGGACCCATCTTCTTCCTGAAGGGGCCATGTCCTCCTCAGCTCCAATTGATTCTCCAATGATCCCCACCAAATCCACTCTTCATGAAAAAAGAGAGATCAAAACGTCTTTCAAATCTGTGACCATTCAACAACAATCTGCTCCAAACAAAGAAGAGCGGAAAAAGTTAATTCAATACCATGCAAAAGGACTACCAAATGCCTCTCCTTTTCGGCACAAAAAGACAATGACTGTTATATGTAAATGACAAACCCTCCAGGAGTTTCATTCAACATGACAAAATGGCAAACAGATTAGAGTATCTTAAGGAAAGGCAGCTCATTTGCAGATTTAGGAGAGCATCTCCAGGGCCCAATACCCTAAAGATCTGGATCTAGAAAAGTTGGAAACTGAATGGAGCTATTGCAAACCTGATGATGCCAAAGGGGTATATCATGAGCATTGTCTCCACCAAGATTAAAAGAGATCAAGTTTTTTGAGGAAGGCCTTGTTCACGAAGTTGGACTATTCGTGAAGCACTGGTCACCATTATTTAACCAAATGGAAAATCTACCTAATAGAATCCCGGTTTGGGTAAGAGCCCAACATTTACCTAGTCAATACTGGCATGAAAAAGCACTAAAGATTCTTGGGAGGCAATAGGAGAATATATCACAACTTTTGAATTTACAAAGAGGCTGAGGGTCCTTAATTGCAAAAGAATATGCATCAATATAGAACTAGAACAGCCCCTCCCAGATAGAATACAGCTAGATCTGGAGGGAATGGAATGGGATAAGCCCATAGGCTATGACAACTTTCCTTTACATGCAAATACTGCCATGAACATGTCCATCTAATGAGAGAATTCCCACAACATCAGAGCAATACCCAACTAGAGAAGTAAGAACCTGCACAAGCAACACAACTAATCAAGCCTGACGGAAAAAATGGAGAGATAATGCAACAGCCCAAGCAGAATGGGAGAAAACTTACAGATCAAGAGGGAAAATTTCAGATGGTATACTCGAGAAAAGAAAAACCAAAGAGGCAACAGGTACCACCCATGAAACTAGTTACTCATTTTCAAATTCTTATTGAACAAGATGTTGATACGAATTCGTATCCACCACACCGGTGTCAAAAAATAATGAAAACCTTTTGGGCCCAGCACATATAGAATTTTCAGATGCACAAAACCAAGAAGGGCAATAAGGAATTGTTTTCCAGTCTACAACAGATAATACAAGTCAGACAAGGAAGAGTGGGAGAATAAAAGCATCACAGCAAAACCAGAATCATTTGATCCCATCACGTGTATAGTTATGGGAACCATCTATTTCAAACAAATCAAATAAAAATAAATAAAACCATCAGAAATGATCACAGAATCGATCAATACAATGTCAGGATGGAAATCTCCAAAAAGAAAACTCAATCGTGGGAGGAAAAAAATCAGAACAAGAATAAAATTAATGAGGTGAGCACCTCCACGCAAATGCAATCATAATATGTGCCTGTGGATCCTTTCCTAGAACGCAAAGAGAATAGGCATGCCAAACAAAATCCTTCTCCTAAAAATATTAGCTAAAGAGGAATAATATATGTCCTATTACAGGACACTACCAGAGCTGAAAACCTGGGTAAAATCAGACCAATAGTGTTGAGGGACCAGAAAACCTCCAATTCTTTGCAAAAACAAAGGCTACTATTAAATGGAATCCTCAAAGGTATATCACTCGAACTCATGAAACCCACCCTTGAGGAGTTCCTTAAAAAGTTCAATCTCATGAATTTCAAGAACATTTCCCATTAGTCAATGTCTATGCACCTTATGGAATTAACAGAAATGCTTATCAAGATCTTCAAGAGAATGTAACAAAAACCAGAACTCAGAATTAGAGTAAACTTTAACTCCATACAATCTCCTGAATGAAAAAGAGGAGGAAGCGGATTTAACGCTAGAACAGCTGAAGCGTTTATCAACCAAATTAGAACCAATGGCCTAATTGACATGCCTTTTGCTCAAGCTCTCTTCACATGGTCAAACCATAGAAAAGGGGTCAGATGGATGCGGAAAAACTAGACAGGGCTGTGATAAACAAATATTAATGCCTGAATAGGGGATGCCACCTTGACCGATCATTGGCCAATAACACTGGAAATCAACAGAGAACAAAATCAAAGAGCAACTCAATTCCAGTTCGAGAGTATATGCCTAACACATTAGGACTTCTAGGGAAAAGTAGAGCGATGGTGGGAAGAAGACAGGCAGATCAAAAATACACTACAGAAACAAAAATCATAGATTGGAATAAAAGTATTTGGAAACATTTTTCACAAGCGAAAAATGAAAACCAAATGCTGGCCAAATTCAAAACCTATCAGAGAAGAGGGACACAAAGGAATTGGCAAATCATGAGGAGAAATTGATAGAACTCGTGGAGCTGCAATGAAGGGAAAAACAATACTGCAAAAACGGTCCAAAGAAACCTGAATAAAATTGGGTGACATGAACTCTTCCTATTTTCAAAAGACTGTTCTAAACAAGGAGAATTCAAACTCAACATTGTCCCTCACAACAAAGAATAGACAAATCCTGAGGGACCCTAGAGAAATATGTGAGTATGTCACTAAATATTTCAAGAATTTGGTCTCTGAACAGCCATACACTCAAGGAAACAATGATGCTAAGGAATCTCTCCTTAAGAACATCCCAAAGTTTGATGAGGATGAGGAGAATGACAGTGTTCAAATGTTAAAGCCAATAATGGAGGAAGAGCTAAGACAAATAATCTTCTCCTACAATAAAGACAAATCCCCTAGAGCAGATTGCTTTTTAGCATTGTTCCACCCAGAATTATGGGATATTGTCAAGAAAGGCCTTCTACATGTAGTAGAAGAATCCAAAAGAAACAAAACAATGCTTGCCAAAATCAATGCAACAAAGCTGGTCCTCATTTCAAAAGAAGCCTAAGCCAGCTCCATGGACAAATTAAAACCACTAGCTCTTTGCAATATGGTGTACAGAATCATATCTAAAACCTAAGTTGCCAATATTTTTTGAATAGGATATGGCTATTTTTTTGCCCTTCAATATGGCTTTCATATGGCTAGAAAAAACAAATAAATACTAGCCAAATATATAGGAATTAACCACATGGTATGCATATAAAAAACAAAATAACCACAAAACACTACTAATAATTTATATAATGCCAACCAAATGCCAAATGACAAGTCACAAATGTCATGATGAATGTTAAATTTAATTATTATATCAGAATTAGTATTCAATATTCATCATATTTCTCCTTTCAAGATACTCAATCACCTTAGCAGCGAACGGGCACTCAAACTAGCATAGGAAGATGATAACCATAGTTCCGAAGAGTCTCAAAAGGGGGGACAGGGGGACCATGGACCTATTTTTGAGGATGATAGGGGACAGCAGGGCAAATATATATAGTACTTGAAAAATTAGTTATAAAAAATGTATAAGGAATAACAAATGAAACTTTGAAATACTAAACACATTGCATTGAACAATGAAAATGCAAATATCAATATATTAATATTTATATTATAATTTATATTCAAAATGATGATTACATTCAAAATTCAAATACAATTGGCCAATGGCCCAATGCCTCTAATCATCCCCAAAGTTCGCGCCAAACTCCTCATCACTCAAACTGTTGGACTCCTCAAGGTCAAGCTCCTCCAAACCAATATCAACCAACCCTACCCGTGTCCATAGTTACCCGAGACGGGGGACGGTGGGACGGGGGACGGGTTTCCGGACGGTAAAAATTTCTAAATTTTGGGGACAGCGGGGGTCGGGCTGGGACGGTTAATTAAAAAATATATAAATATTTAAAATATAAAGATATAGTGACTAAATTATATAAATAAGCTGAAATAAAACCATTTGAGATTTAAATAAGGTGAAACTTGAACTCATAAACATCAAATACATTCCTTAATACTCATGATTCTTTCAGAAGTTTGCAAGAAGTTGCTTGGTCCAAAAAGGTGCAAAAATTGATTTTATGAAAATAAGAAAAATATTGCCATCAATGCATAGAGCTCAAGAAAATATGCACTTTTAGAGAAAACGACACCTGAAACGGAGCCACAGAATGAAAGTTATGGCACATGCAAGTTTTTGCTACATCTTCCCGGACCCTTTCCAAAAATGGCAAATTTTTTTCTGTCCTTGTGATTTTTTCACCAAAAAGGAAAAAAATGCCAAAAAAGGAAATAAATTCGTGGGGGCGCCCGGGCGTCCCCCACGCCCCCACATCCCCCGTCCCCGGCATTTTCCAACACTTCCGGAGCGTCCCCCAAACGTTTTCAGCCCAAAAGGGAAACGTGGGGGAAACGTTTCCCCACGCCCCACGCCCCCCCAGGGCGTCCGGGGCGTCGAACGTGTCAATTTAGGGGGACGCGTCCCCCCGCATAACTATGCCTGTGTCACATCATCATCAACCTATGCGGGATCCTCTGGTTCTACATCCCATCAAGTTGTTGGACTATGCTTGTACATAAGTGTGTTGCAGTCAATGGGACCCATGACACTATCTATAACTAAAAGCTTCTCTCCCCTAGAGGTAATTTTTTTACTGTAAATAGAGTGGATCAAGCTATAGGTAGACCAGCCTCCTCTTAGCAAAAGAACTAGAAACTTGGGATAATAGACAAATGGGTAGTGTGGTTGTCAAAGAAGTAGGCCCACGCATAGTCCACCACGAGAATAGGGTCCTCCCGCGCCACACAGCCTCCTATTCAGGTTTGGCCTCTTCTCGGATATCCCCAAGAGTGGAAAACTATGACCACTTAGTACAAATGATGTCAGCATTTGTAGAATTGTACATCTTTTAAATAGCCTTCATAAACCCCGCCTTCACCCCATCATCTTATATCGGGGTAACTCTACCAGATCTTTGCATATACCGATTCGGGTCAATGCGTAGGCAACCATGTGCAAGGGGGTGTTGCGATTTTCTTATCTTTAATGTATGATTGGCTGAATATGTTCATTACAAAATTGCAATGTGGGGCCTTTCTCTTGTCAATGACCTTCATTTGACCAAGCATATTGTCATTGAACTCGTATGCCTCTCCAAGGCTAGATGTTTTAACATCCCCATATCTAATGACTTTGAATACTAGGGCAATGATTGAGACAATGTATTTCACATCAGCCCAAAAAGTGTGTCACTCTTCACCACCTCCATCCACTTTCCCTACCCTAACTTAGGATTGGGCCATAGATTCCACTCTATTGTCATGACCATTTGTTGCAATGACTCTTGCAACTCAAGCATCCTCTCCAAGAGAATGAAGTACGATGCATATCTAGTCTCTACAATTTTCAAAAATTCCTTCTTGGAGAAGGTCCTAAAGAGTGCACGTGAGATGTGGTGATTGCGAATAAACATTTGTACATCTCTAGCATCATCAATGACCTCTTTGATCCAACCAATTTTCCCATGTCTTTGAGTGCATTATTCATGGCATGCACACAACATGGAGTCCACCAAATATGTTTGTAGAGGCTGTCTCAATCAACTTCCATGCAACTTTGCACACATGGATTGCATTTCTCACTACTTACACCACATTCCCCGCCCAACCTCCTCAATAATCTCTAAGGATTTGGAACTAATGTCTCATCAAAAGTAAATCAATAAAGCATCTTTATCAAAACTAAATCTGATGTCTAATCAAAATTCAAAGAATTCAAAGCTTTAGTCGAGAACAATTCTAGTCATAAAATTAAAAGACTTAGAACAGTAACGAGTAGAGTATATCAAAAAAGAATTTGATTTGTTCTCAGATCGAATGTGGTATACAAAGGAACTAACTACTCCCTATTCTCCCCAAAGACAATGGGATTGCGGAAAGGAAAAACCGCACCATTCTTGAAATGGCAAGAACAATGTTGCATTTAGCTCAAGTTCCTAAATTTTTATGGGTTGAAGCAATGAATATCGAGGTTCATATTCTGAACAAAGTACCTACTAAAGCCCTAGTTCAATCCACTCCCTTAAAAAAGTGGACCAATCGAAAACCTAGTGTGCCTCATCTGAGAATCTTTGGTAGACCTACCTCTATCTTCATTCCTAAATCGAAAAGGAAGAAGTTAGATCAAACCTCCTATCCATGTATTTTTGTAGGCTATGGAGGTAAAACTAAAGGTCTTAGGATCTATGATCCTGCAAAACGTGAAGTTATAGAGAACAAGAATGTAAAAATCTTAGAAAACCTTTTTGTTCATCTTCATCTTCTTTTGTTTCTATTGTCCATGATGAACCTAATGAAGTAGAAAATAATGATCTTGATGATGATTGTGATAATCAAGTAAATATTAATAATGAACCCGTAGTTGAGAAATTCTCTCTTCCTGTTTCCTCCATAATGAAAATACCTAAATGGGCTCAGTGTCTTCTTCAAGACTCGAATCCTGAAAACCTTCTTAAAATGACTAGAAGCCATTATACATATCATGCCTTAATGTCTATGTATGAGCACAATCTTTCGAAGAGGCATCTCACGACGAAATTTGAATATTCTGCCATAATCAAAAATCAGACTTGGGAAAACGAAGTATAGTTGGATTTAGATGGCTTTACAAAATAAAATATAAGGCCAATGGCAATGTTGATAAGTTCAAACCCAGGTTGGTAGTTCAAGAGTTTACTCAAAAACCCAGTATCTACTATCAACTACGTAGAAACCTTTGCATCAGTTACAAAAATGAGCACAGTTAGGATTCCTATTGCCTTAGTTCAATGTGGTTCGAAATCCACCAAATGCATTCTTGAATGGTGACTTAAACGAGGAAATTTACATGACTCAACCTAAAAATTTGACTTTTGAGGAACCTGGAAAAGAATTGTATGTGTGTAAGCTAAAAAAATCTCTATATGGTCTAAAACAAGCTCCTAGAGCTTGGTATGCAAAAATAAATACTTTTTTCAAAGATGTTGGTTTTACTAATTGTTCTTTTGATAATGATATTTTTGTGAAAATTGAAGATAATCAGATTATTCTTATTGTATTATATGTTGATGATTTGCTCATTACTAGCAATTCTAATAGTTTAATTTTCAAAATTAAAGCTAAATTGAAACAATACTTTGAAATGACTGATTTAGGACTATTGCATCATTTCTTAGGCATGACAATTTTTCAAGATAAAAATTCTATTGTTGTATCTCAGTCACAATATGCTACTAACTTGCTTAAAAGGTTTAATATGATAGATCGTAAACCTGTTGTTATTCCTATAAAAGTTGGTTGTAAACTTGATCCTAAACCTGCATGTGAAAAAGTTAATCCTACTCTTTACAGGCAACTTGTAGGTAGTTTGATTTATCTTACTATTACTAAACTGACATTGCATATGCAGTAGGTATTGCATCTAGATTCATACAGAAGTCATATCATATTCATTGGAAGTTAGCTAAAAGAATATTGAGATATATTAAAGAAACAATTAATTTTGGTTTACATTATACTTCTTCTAACAATGCATGTTGTTATCCAAATCCACCCCCAGGGTTGATTTGATAACATACATCAGAGTTCTCGAGTCCCAGGCAAATGGATGGATTCAGGGCAAAAATCATGTTTCTAGGGTCCCCTCAGAAATTTTTCTAACTCTCCTGTCCAGGTTGAAAAGAGCAAGCTCTGAGAAAATGCGAAAAAGTTGCAGAAAATAAGCTTGGGCCAGAAAAAATTGTGAAAATCGGCTAAGTCCTTGTCCTAGGAACAGTTGGGACATTCGGGACACCAAGGCGCGGTTCGGCCGAAACGCCTCCAGGCGGCCCGCGAAGCACTGGGACAAGTGGAACAAATGTACGCGAAGGGCGCGAACCGCCGGTTCGGCCGAAAAGGAAAACTTCAGCACAAGGACAAGTGGGACAAAGGGACGCGCGGGACACGGATAGCCGAAGGAGCCGAAAGCCAATCAGATCACGCCACGTGTCACCGCAGAAAAGGGGCATGGAAGCCCATTTCGGTGGATCGGAAGTTTTTGTCCCGCGCAGCACTGGGACATTCGGGACAAATGGACGCGAAGGGCGCGAAGAGCCGGCAGACCCGCGACCAATCAGATCATGACACGTGTCACAAGGAGAAAGGTCCAAAGGTCAAAGGGCGATTTTTGAAGGAAAAGCCCGAGCCAATAAAAAGAAGACACGTGTCCAATGAAGCAGGGAAGGAGAGAGAATTACGCACCAATCAATGCATGCCACGTGTCATCTAGGTGGCAGAGCGCGGGAAAAATTTCAAAATGCATTTTCGCCTGTTTTGTGCCCTAAATCTTCAGATCGACATATCTTTCGATCTCCAGAGCTCGGATTTGCACGTTCTTTATATCAACGGAAAGCTTGTGAAATTCTCTACATGATTCCGGGGTTAATCTTGAGTTTTGGTGCAGTCTAGAGAGAGAAAATCGAGAAACGGCTCTGACGCGTGTTCATGGCCAGAAGTGACATTTCAAATACTGTTTTAATGCGTAATGGGTCGCATTCTCCGTAATCCGGTCAAAGTGACAGGGTATGGGTCTGTAAGGTCCCCATGCCGCTTTTAATGCATCTGCAAAAGGAGGGATGGGTTCTCATGTTTTGTACGTTTCATCCCCCGGCTCGACCCATGCAATAAAAAGCCGATTTGGCTCATTTCTGAGGGGGGGAACATTTCTTTGATAGAAGCTTCTTCTTTCACCTGTAACAAGTGATTTTTGCAAGTATCGACCTCTTCTAAAATCAGTAATAGTTTTCTACCTTTTGATGTTGTAATACAAGGGTTTTGATAAAGGAAATGACAATACAGCTCTGTGATCGCCAACTTCTGCTTTGTGTTGCTTGTCTCATTTCGCACTCTCGATTACATCTTATCAGCTTGTGCATGATATTTTATGTTGCATTTTATGATCTGTGTCTATCTCAGCAGAACAAGAAGTGTTCACCACTCCTCCTTTGGTGTATCACCCGTTAGTTTAGTTTCATTTTTGCACTTTCTATCTCTCGTCTCCTTGGATTTTAGAGTAGGATTAGGTTTCAAACCTCTCGTAGTTTTGCAAAATATAGATCTAGATCGAGAGGAGTTTGAGGAACCAGCCTCTAATCTGAGATTCCTCTCTCGCCACAAGTCCCCACACTTGGAGAGAGGTTTCCATGTTGTGCAATCACACCGGATGCTAGAGTGATCAACCTAGAAGTCCGATCTCGCATCCGGGGTGCTGAGTCTCAACAAAAGTTTTGGCACACCCGGTTGGACCTAGAGGTCTCATTTTTATTGCAGCAAAGTTGATATGCATCTGCTGCAGTTTTCTTGCTTATAAGAGCTATTATTTGCATATCTGGCGACTCCAAGGGGAAGAATCAACTGGTTTCAGCAGTGCAGGCCTGAAAACTCATGAGAAGAATCACCACAAGGTCAAGAGTTGGAGAAGAAGAAGTGTTGTTTGAATACCTGCAGCTATCTCCAAGAAGAAGGCAAAGAGGAAGAAGGATTCAAAGGTCTCCATCTCCACCAAACAGAACTCTCTCAACTCCTCCACCTGACAGGCCTTTCATTCAGTATACAAGGGCTTTAAGACCAATTAGAATGGCTCAAAACAACCCCTACGTCAACTTCACAGGCAGCAGCCCACTTGCTCTCAATGCACAACATCCAGTTCCTATTGCAGCCTTGAAGAACATTCCCTACTTCACTGGAGAAAATCGACTACCCAGTGATCATGTTAAAGATATTGCTAACCTTTGTGCAATTCATGAAATCAATGAAATGCAAGTGGCTGTCAAGTTACTGGCATCTTCCTTCAAGGGTAAAGCATTACAATGGTTTAGGAGCCTTGGAGCTGGTTCTATCACAAACTGGAATCAGCTGTGTATTGCACTTCACGAGCAATTTGGAGAGAAGGGAGACAACTTGTCTCTTTGGAGCAGCATGACAACTATCAAGAGAGCTCCCCAACGAGCAAATGACTCGACTTCAACTTCAGATTTCAAAGGTCTTGGGATAGGATTCCAGCAGTGGCAACGCCAACAAAGCAAAGGTGCTTTTCTATATTACCTTAAAGCTTTAAATTCTGATATTTCTATGTTAATTCAATCTATGGGAGGCACAACCTTACTCTGCTGCTTATAAGATTGCCATTAGAGCCGAAAACCTGCCTTATTCAAGCCGGTAAACCGGCCTAGGCCTCCCATGCCCTCAGTATCCAAACTTAGAAAATCCAAGCACTAGTCAAACACCCACTTTGGCTCTGCTCCCACCCCTAGAAATCAAAGTTCAAGTGAAACTTCTACTTCATCCTCTAGTGCTTCAAATGAACTCCAAGAGGTCATGAAACAGCAAAACCTAGGCAATGAGCTGGTTACTCTCAAGAGACAAAGAAGCCCAAGGTTTCGACCTTCTTATCAACCCCAAGCTCAAATTAGCTAATAGGCAGCCATACCAACCACAAAGACCACCTAATCCAGCTGCAAATGTGAATCAAAATCAAAGCCAAGTAAGGCCCCGCCAATAGACCATTCCATCCCTATAACCCAAATGCCATATCTCGCTCTAAGGCATTAGTGCCAACACGTAACAACATTGCTCAGAATATGATTGGTGTTTTCCATGCAACGAGCCTCATAACCAATCCATGTGCTTTCAATGGTGCTCTCAATCAAGCATCGATGGTGACAACTATCGGTGTGGAGGGTGAGGGCAACAAGGAAACAACAAACAACAAGAAACATTCCAACAAAGCATCAGCCCCAAATGACACCACATTGGTGAACTGCGGCAAGCAAAAGATTTATGTGGCATGAATCAGTAGCCAAGGTGTCAGAACCAACACAAGGTCAAAGAGGAGAAATTTGGGTGAAGAACAGCCATTAGCCCCAGCCAATCCACAACCTTCCATGGCTCCACAAATGATTGGCAAGCAAAGTCCAGTTTCAAATACACAAGGGCAGCCAAGAACAGCCCCTAGGCCAACTCAAATGCCAGCTGTTGCTGCCCACGTGCAAGGAGTAAATGTGCAAACCAAGGGACAACAAAAGGATACTTCATCCCCGTTCAGTATCATTGAACAGATGAAGAAGACTAACGTCAATATATCAATGTGGGAATCCCTATCCATCCCAGGACAAAGAGATTTGCTACAAGCTGCCATGAAGGACTGGTCAACTTCGAACCAACAGGTCCAAATGCAAGAGAAGGTACTCACAAATGCTGCCCAGCCTGAAGGAAATCATGGAAGACAACAAGGTAAAATGTTGAAGCCCCCTCCTTTCTATGTTTCATTAATCATTGGGGATAAACTAGTACACAATTGCATGATTGATTCTGGGGCAAGTAGCTCAGTGATGCCCAAGCAAATAGCTGATCAGCTGGGTCTCCAATATGAAGTAATATCTAAAGGGGTAGTGCAATTGGATGGGACAGCAGTAGAAACCGTGGGAGTAATTAAAGGTTTGAATCTTACCTTGCATACATGCCCCAACGTTACCGTTTTACAAGATGTGTCAAGTGATAGATTTGCCACCACTCTTTGCCCTATGTTTATCAAGGGATTTCACACCAAAATTGAGGCTACTTATCTCCGATTGGTCACACATGTTGTTCGTAACAAGATATGGTACTAAGGTCACAATCAGATCCGAACCAATTGCAAACTTTCATATTGAGCCTCATACTCCAAGCCAAATCAATGCCAACTGCTCAAAGATTTGATCAAGAAGATTATCCAAACACAGATGAAGCCAACACCAAAGTCGAAGCATTCCAGATTTGACTCTTGATGAATGGGCAAGCAAGATACATGCTTTTGATCCCTACCAAGAAGTAGAAGAATCGAACTAGGAGTTTATTGCATACATGAAGAAAACCAGCCTATTCCTAAATCACCAAACCAAACCATAAGGATGACAATGAGGTATGGAAATTATTTTTCGATGGATCAAGGAGTAGGCAAGGCAAGGTGCAGGAGGAGGAGCTATGCTTGTTTCACCTTAAGGCATCAAATATTATTCACTTTTCGCTTCCAGCTTTCTTGTTCAAACAACACAACTAAATATGAGGCCTTGATTCATGGACTTCATTGGGCTGGGAAAAGGGGCATAAATAACTTGCAGGTGTTCGGGGATAGTGAGCTGATCGTCAATCAAGTCAGGGGACAACATGCTACAAAGAATGACCTGCTGAAGAACTACAAGAATAGGGTATGGGACCTCATTGAGGATTTCGAAGCTTTCAACATCGTGTCCATACCCAGGAAGAAGAATGAAGCCGCTGACAGACTGGCAGCAATTGGGGCTGCATTTGATGTTGTGGAAAGTATCAAAAGTGAGAAATCTCAGCCTCATATCAAATTGGTTGTGAGACCAGCTGTTCCGGACAACAATACAAGTTGGCAAGTCTTCGAGAATGATCAACAAATTGTCAATTTCCTACAAGAAGAAGCTGAGTTCTCTGCCAGGAATCAAGACAAGCTACATCAACAGTATGGTGACCAAGTGGTGCAGCTGAGAACCAACAAGTTACCAAAAGGCCTCATAACCTTGGAGTCAATCTTCAACCCGAATGATCAGTTCCGGAAGGAGAAAGCGAACATTCAAGTAAAGGGTGAAGATTCAGAGCCTATTTTATTGGGAGAAAGCAAAACATTGCAGATTGGCAAAGTACCTCACAAGAGAAATCTGATTTTGTTCAGCTTTTGTCAAGAATTCTCGATGTTTTTGCTTGACTTACAAAGATCTCGAGAGGTTTCAACCCAAAGTCAGGCACAACATACTATTGAGCCGATCCGAAATCCAAGCCCATCAGCAAAAAAGCAAAGGCCAGTGAATCCCCATATTGAACCTCTAATGAGAAAAGAGTTAAGCAAGCTTATTGAGGCCAGTATCATCTTCCCCATCAAACACTCAAGCTGGGTCGCCAACTTAGTCCTAGTCAAAAAGAAAAATGGAGAGATCAGGTTGTGTGTCGACTTCAGAGATTTGAATAGAGCCTCTCTCAAGGATCATTATCCACTCCCTTCCATGGAGCAAATATTGCAGGTGGTGGCTGGTTCAGAAAGGTTTTCACTACTTGATGGCTACTCAGGCTATAATCAGATTATGGTGAAGGGAGAAGACCAATTCAAGACAGCCTTCACAACTAAATGGGGCACATATGCTTACAAGAAGATGCCATTTGGGCTGTCCAACGCTGGTGCTACCTTTCAAAGGGCAATGGACATGGCATTCAAGGGGTTAATCAATAAAATAGTTTTGATATATCTTGATGATATCACTGTCTTCTCAAAGAATGCAACAGACCATCTCTTTCACCTCAGGCAAGTGTTTCAGAGGTGTAGAAAGTTCGGAGTGTCTTTGAATCCCAAGAAGTGCATCTTTCTTGCACACGAAGGAAAGCTCCTTGGCCATATTGTCTCGAAAGAGGGACTGCAATTGATCCAGAGAGGGTTGAAGCCATAAGAGCACTACCATTGCCAAGTCACAAGAAGGCTCTTCAAAGCTTCTTGGGAAGGATCAATTTTGTCCGCAGGTTTATCCTAGATTTTGCAGCCCTTATCAAGCCCATCACCAAAATGTTAAAGAAGAGCATGGCTTTTAAGTGGACAGCAGAAGGCAAGGAGAGTTTTGAAGCAATCAAAGAAGCTATCTCTCAAGCACCAACTCTCATCAACCCAGACTTCTCCAAGGATTTCATCCTCTATGCATTTGGAGGTGATGACACTATTTCTGCCATTCTAGTACAGCAGAACAAAGATAATGATGAGCAGTTGATTGCCTTTTTCAGCCAGAGCCTAGATGACTATGAGGTGAGGTACTCTTTTATTGAGAAGCATGTGCTTGCAGTAATCAGAAGCTTGAAAAAATTCAAGCATTTAATCTCAAACAACAAGGTCCAGTTGCTGGTCTCACATGCCGGAGTTAAGGACTTCCTCCTCAACAAGGATTTGAATGAGAAAAGGGCAGGTTGGATCACCCGTGTCATGGAATATGACATTAATATCAAGATCACCAAGCTGGTAAGAGGGAAAGGACTGTGTGAGCAGCTGGTTTTGGGGAAGCAAAAAGAAGTATGCAACAAAGAAGAAACTGTTTTGACAGTCCAAGACAGCCATGAGCCAAGTGGCAATCATGAAGAAGACAATGCTTCCCCACTCCTCGCTGGACCCAAGATATTATGCACTTCCTAGGCACAGGCCTATGCCCTCCAGAGATGAACAAGACCCAAAGGAGACACTTCAGGTTGCAGGTTGTTCCATATGCCATTGTTGATGGAGTTTTGTTCAAGAGAGATGTGAATGGAGTGCTGCTGAGATGCATTAGCACAAATCGATTCAAAGGGTGTTGAAGAGTTTCATGGTGGACCAGCTGGTGGCCATTTTGCACCAAGAGTGACAAATCTAAAAATCATGAAGGCTGGTTATTATTGGCCTAAAATCTTCAAAGATTGCTATGCATGGATCAAGAGGTGTGAGAATTGTGCATTCTTCACAGAAAAGAGAGACTTGCTGCCCTTCCATCGCATCCAATCTCAGCTTGACCAGCCATTCATGCAATGGGGTTTGACTTCATCGAGTCATTAATCCCAATTCAAGCCAAGGGCACAAATGGATTTTGATGACCACATACTACTTCACCAAATGGACAAGCAAAGAAGAGACTCAAAGAGGCAAATGAGTCTAAAGATCTTAGACTTTTATGAGGGGATAACAACCAGATTCGGTGTACCTGCTACACAATAATCTCCGATAATGCATCGGCATTCATCGATCTAGGGTGACCGAGTGGGTCTGTCAAGAACGGTATTTACCTAAGCACTTCATCGAACTATTACCCTCGTGGTAATGGCCAGTGCCGAGTCTACAAACAAGAATTTGTTGAGGATCATTAGGAGGACTCTTGATGAGAATCGAGGTCTTGGCATACCAAGCTGAAATCAGCCTTATGGGCCGATAGGATCACTCCCAAAAGATCCACAGTAACTCTCCATTCAGGCTTGTCTATGGAAGAGAGGCAATCTTGCCCATGTCACTTGAGTTGCCAACGCTGAACTCATGAAGCAATGGAGTTGCTTGAATTTGAGCCCATGGAGGTGAGGTATGCAGAGTTGATGGAGCTGCAAGAGATCAGAAATCGCATCCCAAGCAATGGAAAAGGATCAAGCTTTGATCAAGAAGACCTTTGATAGAAAGGCCAAGGATAGATCTTTTCAAGTCGAGATCTAGTGTTGAAATGGGATGTGGACAGAGAGTAAAACCGGAAGGCATTCAAAATTTGATGCCATTCGAGTGGCCATACATACATGGTCACAAAGTGCAAGAACAACAATGCTTTCCAATTGGCCTCACTGATGGTGAAGAACTGCAGATTCCAAATCAATGGAATCTATCTCAAGCGCTGCTTCTAGAGGGAAGTTCACTACCTCTCGTAAATATTAGATTAGATTTTCTTTTTCCTCCAAGTGCTTGTGCACATTGTTTTGCTTATAGGTTAGTTTTATTTTCCTAAGTGCTTTGGGCACACTTGCTTGCTGTTCATGGAGATGTTTTGCAGTCCTTGCTTTTATCAGGAGACATTCCATCTTCCTCCTTGCACATTCTGAGTCAGTTGAGGTTCTAAACAGAATATTTGATGACTCCATGCCCAATGGACTCGCTTCTGTGCAACTCGGTATCTTCTACCTAAGCGGCAGTGTATCCCCACCGAGTCGCCAAATTGTTATCCAAATCCACCCCCAGGGTTGATTTCATAACATACATCAGAATTCTCGAGTCCCAGGCAAATGGATGGATTCAGGGCAAAAATCATGTTTCTAGGGGTCCCCTCGTAATTTTTCTAACTCTCCCGTCTGTTTGAAGAGCAAGCTCGAGAAAATGCGAAAAAGTTGCAGTAAAATAAGCTTGGGCTAGAAAAATTGTGAAAATCGGCTAAGTCCTTGTCCTAGGAACATTTGGGACATTCGGGACACACCGCGGCGGCGGTTCGCCAAAACGCCTCCAAAGCGGCGGCCCGGGACATGGAACAAATGGGACAAGTGGAACAAATGTACGCGAAGAGGCGCGAATCGACCAAAGCCTAGACATTCGGCCGAAAAGGAAAAATTTTCTTAAGCAATGGGACATCCGGCCGCAGGACGCCAAGGACGCGAAAAGGACAAGCAAAGGAAGCCATTTCGTGAAGAATTTGTCCTGGAAGACACCGGGACAGCGGATACGCGGACGACGAACGCCGATCGCGGCAAACGGGAACTTCAAGACAAGGACAAGGCGACGCAGATAATTAAAGGAGCCAATCGAGATCACGCCACGTGTCACCGCAGAAAAGGGGCATGGAAGCCCATTTCGGGCGGATCGGAAGTTTTTGTCCCGCACAACACTGGGACATTCGGGACAAATGGACGCGAAGGGCGCGAAGAGCCGGCAGACCCACGGACCAACCAAATCATGACACGTGTCACAAGGAGGAAAGTCCAAAAGTCAAAGGGCGGTTTTTGAAGGAAAAGCCCGAGCCAATAAAAAGAGGACACGTGTCCAATGAAGCAGAGAAGGAGAGAGAATCACGCGACCAATCAATGCATGCCACGTGTCATCCAGGTGGCAGAGCGCGGGAAAAATTTCAAAACGCATTTTCACCTGTTTTGTGCCCTAAATCTTCAGATCGACATATCTTTCGATCCAGAGCTCGGATTTGCACGTTCTTTATATCAACGGAAAGCTTGTGAAATTCTCTACATGATTCTAGGGTTAATCTTGAGTTTTGGTGTAGTCTGAGAGAGAGAAAATCGAGAAACGGCTCTGACGCGTGTTCATGGCCAGAAGTGACATTTCAGTGACCAGATTTAATGCAGAATGGGTCGCATTCTCCTGTAATCCGGTCAAAGTGACAGGGTATGGGTTTGTAAGGTCCCCCATGCCGTTTTAATGCATCTGCAGTCAAGGAGGGATGGGTTCTCATGTTTTTGTACGTTTTCTGTCCCCTGGGCTCGACCCATGCAATGTAAAAGCCAGATTTGGCTCATTTCTGGGGGAACATTTCTTTGGATAGCAAGCTTCTTCTTTCACCTGTAACAAGTGATTTTTGCAAGTATCAGACCTCTTCTAAAATTGTAATAGGTTTTCTACCTTTTGATGTTGTAATACAAGGGTTTTGACAAAGGAAATGACAATACAGCTCGTGATCAGCCACCCTTGTTGTGTTGCTTGTCTCATTTCGCACTCGATTACATCTTATCAGCTTGTGCATGATGTTTTATGTTGCATTTTATGATCTCATGTCTCTATCTCAGAGGACAAGAAGTGTTCACCACTCCTCCTTTGGTGTATCACCTGTTAGTTTAGTTTCATTTTTTGCACTTTCTATCTCTGTCTCCTTGGATTTTAGAGTAGGATTAGGTTTCAAACCTCTGTAGTTTTGCAAAATATAGATCTAGATCAGAGGAGTTTGAGGAACCAGCCTCTAATCTGGAGATTCCTCTCTCAGTTTCACAAGTCCCCACACTTGGAGAGAGGTTTCCATGTTGTGTAATCACACTGGATGCTAGAGTGATCAACCTAGAAGCCTGATCTGCATCCAGGGGTGCTGTGAGTCTGCAACAACACATGTTTATATGGATATTGTGATTCTGACCATGCTGGTGATGTGATAGATAGAAAATCTACAACTGAGTATGTGTTTAAGTTTGGTACAGTGTGTCATTACTTAGAGCAGTAAAAAGCAACCGATAGTCTCCATCTCTTCTATTGAGGCATAATATAGAAGTGCGATGGAAGCAGCGAAAGAAGCCATGTGGCTAAAGCGACTGGAAGAGATTCACATGGAAGTTAAAGGAAGTACTCCTCTTCTGTGTGATAGTCAGAGTCATTGCATTGCTCTTGCTAAGAATCCAGTTCAGCATCAGAGAACGAAGCATATAGAGATTCATATGCATTTCATCCGAGAGAAGGTGCTTTGTGGTGATATAGATCTCAATACTGCTCGACTAAAGATCAAGTTGTAGATATGTTTACGAAGTCATTGTGTGTTGTAAAATTCTACAAGTTTCGTGCAATGTTTGGCCTTTCAGAGTTGCCATTGAGGGGGAGTGTGCATGGCAATGCCACCTCCTAATGGTCGGCCATGTGTTTTCTCCTTCTCCTTTATACTTTCCGATGTAAATCATTGTAAAAAATTTGTTTATGATCTTAGTAAACTTATAACTCTAAGTTTACTTGTATAGTTCAAGATAATGTTGCATCATATTGTAAAGGAGGTCCTTACTTTATAAAAGGCTCCTAGAGATGTTGGTATAGATTTTCCATGAGAAACAATGAGATGTAGTCTCACAAATCATGCTTAGCCTAAATCAATTTCTGATTTATGGATTCCAAATCTTTTTGTACCAAAAGGTAAGTTGAGTACGATGGTGTATAAATCCTTCAAAAGTCATATGCTAGCCTAAACCTTAATTATGGTTTATGGATTTGTAAATCTTGTTGTATAAACATGTAACTTTGGCATATGTTCCCCACTTAATATTAAAGGGGAGTGTTAGAACATTTAATATTAAGTGTTCTTATAAATAAACTATAGTTTATAATTAAATAATTTAGAATATTATATATTTTAAATTATTTAATATAAACTACGTGTTTATGGTTAAATTGATTTTTATAAATCAATTAATTAATAGTTTGGGTGCTTCGCAAGAAGTCACACCCATTTAAACTATTTAAATAGACTGCATGAGGGGTCAAATGAATTATTATGAAATTCAGAATTCACGTGGGTGAATTAATTTTACATGGAGAGAAGTGAGGAGAACGGAGGTTCTTACTAGACTAAAAAAATTTCTCAATTAATGGAATCTTACCTTTACATTATGGTAAATGTTCTTGTTTATGGTAAATGTTCTATATAACTTTATCATGTATGGACTAACAATTTCAGGGAATGCAAAAAAGTTAAAAACTAAAATGAGCACAACAAAACACAAAAACATCTTCTCATTTTCTTCGTCCAATCATTTGTCGTTCGGTTGTAAATCCAATGCAAGGGAGATTGTAGTGTCAAACAGGAACAATGCCTACATACTCTAAGTTGCCCCTTGTGAGCACGTAGCCATTAGACAAAACCAAGACCTTTCACGTGCTTTTTCTTTCACTGTCATCTACTCTCATGTATCACCTTGCTCTCAATACATCTATCTTCCACGTACTATCACTCTTCCACATACCTTAGGGTATATAGAAAAGTGAGGTATAAAGGAAGCATTGGTATATCAAGAAGCGTGGTCTATTGAGAGGTTTGCTCTTTCGTACCATTACTCTTCCACATACCTTTGGGTATATAGGAAGGTGCATGGTAAATTGAGCAATTTGACTATTAGAGATTTAGGTATATCAAAAGACAAGAGTAGTAAGGGCTTCTTCTAGGAGTGATATGGGAAAACTAGATGGCTTCCAAATATTTCAATGCCTAAGCAGATTTTTATACACATTGCAAATTTTGTCATCATGCCGCATGAGAAAAAATTTGCATTGACCTATGGCAGGGAAATCGAAAACTCAAACAAAACCAATGTCAAATGCAACTTTTGTGGTCGTGTATGCCATGGAGGCATATACTATTTCAAGTGGGATTTGGCGAGACAATGGGGGCATGTAATGTCCCCAAATGGGACACTTTGAACCCCCGTTGGATTTTTGGCAAATCCAAACCCCCAAATACAATTTATAAAAGATATGGCAATTTATTTTGAAGCAGATCTGAATTAAACTTGAAAAATGCGACTAGGGAAGAGTTGAAAACTCATAGAAATCAGCATTTATATTAAAATGTTTCCACTCAAATCTGATCCAATATATTTGTAAAGACAAAATATGAAGAAAAATCCAGATTTCTGAGGTATAACAAGGCTGAAATAATTCTGAAAAGTTTGTAAACAAGTGGCCCTTAAGAATAAATAAAAATGATATCTTTTGCACACCAAAGATTTTGAAAATCAGCTGATTTGATTTATAAAAATCAGATCTATGATCCACACTTCAAATCAGATTAGAAGTACCTTGGAATACATCAGATATGCACAAGAAGTGGGTCGCTCCACATGAAATAAATAAGAAGAACACAGCTGCAATCTTCTCTTCCAACCCTTGGACAAAAATCTGCAATTCCCCTTTATTCAACTGCTGGAAATACTCAGAAAATTACTATAAATTGTAGTGCCCGATAAAAATAGCAAACACATAAATAAAAATCATAAATAAAATAAAAGTGGGATGCTTGCTGGCAGTGATGGAGTTAGTGGGGTGCGTGGGATTGGAGACATGATGGAGTAGGTGAACCCCCCATGTAAAGGTACATGGGATTTCTCCCAGCCTTCAGACATGTCGTTTTCTTTGCAGAGAAGTACAAACACTTTTTTTTGGGATCCAAGGCGTGGATCACGCTGAAACCACCTCTTTTATTTTCTTTTGCGTTCTAGAAGTATTGGCTGGAGGGGCTTCTATTAAAAAAACATTTATTCTGGCCGCCATTTATGTTCTGTGCATTGGTATCTGCCTTTAGTTTTTAACTATGGCCACCATTGCAGTCAAGCTTTGCATATGGTTGGACGAGACGGTGTGGACCATTCATGTGATTGTGTTTTTTTTTTGTGCATTATTCATGCTTAGCTCGTGGCTGTGCAGGATTGATCAAGTCATGGTTGTGGATATCTTAGCAGGCAAGGAACAGATCTTTTGCCTAATCAGTGACATTTCCCTACATTCGCCCTGCCTGTGCTAAAATACCAGTGCAAGATTTGTCTCTTTCACCATTTCTCAACATGAAAGCATGCGCTTGGCATGTGAACTGTGCGCCTAAATGCCTGAAAGAAACGTGGCTTCTTTGACTGCCACGGCTGTAGGTGATGCAATAAATGGATTTGTTGAAAAGGCGTGTGAACAGTTTGATAGAATGCCTCAAAGAAATGTTGTCTCATGGAATGCCATGATTTGCAGGATATACACATAATGGATTTGTTCAAAAGGCTATAGTAACTTTCAAGTGAATGCAATCGGCGCTTTAGTGCCAAATCTTCTTCTCCATCTAGTATCTCCTTTCCCATACAAAAAAAAACAGCTTGGAGATTGCATCTATTTTTGGCTAGAATCATAATAAAATTAGAGTTTTAAATTTTTCCCTCAACCTTACCTCATGCTTTGATGAACTCCTATCATCCACGATGGAGACTTTGGACCGAGAGCCGATAATGTGATAGAAAAGGATGAGACTTTGGTGAAATGGAGCATCCACATTACTGCACTCACTTGATGGAGCTTGCAGAGCCTCGGTGTTGCAACATCCATAATAGCAGAGTTTACTGAAATGAATGAGTACAACTGGGTGCTAATTATTTGTGGCCCTAACAACAATGGTGGTGATGGACTGGTGGCTACACACCACCTTTATCATTTTGGATACATGGCATTTGTTTGCTATCCCAAACACACTGATAAGCCTCTTTACCATGGGCTTGTTACTCAGCTGGAGGCACTTGTTGTTCCTTTCTTGCCACTAGAGGATTTTCCAATAGAACTAGCCACTGATTTTGACATTATTGTGGATGCTATTTTTGGGTTTTCCTTCCGTGGTCAGTAAAGTGAAATGAAATCAATCGGTGCGATGTCAACTCCTCGACTTCTACTCGCCCGGCCATCTCCAGCATGGTTCACCTCCCCTCATCTTTCATAACTCTCGTATTTTAGTTTTTCGTTTACAACTTAATATAATTTTAAAATATTAGGATTATAATACAGTTAATTGTTTATTTCAACTCATTGCAAAACAATGAAATGTCGTGTCATAACTCACGAAAGTCAAAATAACTCGTTGCATTAAAACATGAACTTCCACCCTCATTCTGAGGTGATTTAGAAAACTTCTACCCACCTAGATCGCCCCAATATTGGTATATCGACAAGACGAGATTGACTTCCCAGTAATAATGTTGACCTTCTCCCTGTTTAAATAGTTAATTTTTGCATTTTTCGAGACTCATTAAGTACCCTTCGTAACTCTGAAAACGAGATGTTAAGCTTCATTCATGTACCTTGTATGTGAGGAGTCACCTTGACCTTTGGATTGACCCCGAATGAACATATGAGATCTTTTTGACGCTCTTATAGGAGCCCTATTACACTATTTTACAGTAGTAGAAAGTTGTTAAATCTAGAAAGTTGGCTTTCATTTTGAACCGCCATTTGAAACCTGGATAGAGAAATTATTTCCCACCTTCGCAAACCTCTAGTGTTTATACTAGACAATTGCATGGAACATTCAGTTTAGGGAAAAACATCTTTCTGGATATTTTGATGACGACATTTTGTAGGCCTCTGGTCACAGTTTGACAAGGTCAAACTGACCAATTTTGACTGGTTTTTAAAACTTGTCACCGTTTGAAAATGGTTTTCTAGTTCTCAGTCCCATCGACTCTGAATGAATTCTCCTTATATAGGGAACTTGTAGGAAGTGTCTCGTTGCATGCTCATCCATCAAACGTCAATTTTGGACGTGGTTTTCTAAGCCCTCGAGCTAATTTTTGTTCATTTGCAATTGGGTCAACTACTACGACCAAAGGGGCCCCAGAACTAGCCGCCAAACGCAAACCGCTTCACTTTTTCCCAAATTCCATCAGTTGCTATGAACTCTTGGTATATCTGGGACACAAGAAAGTTAATCGTGGTGTGCGTTCTCATCGAAGATAACTTTTGGAAGTGGTTTCTTAGCCTCCGAGCCCATTTTGAACGTTTTTGTAACTAGTAAGAAAATGTAAAAATAGAAAGTTGTGGGACCCTCGTAGGGTTGCCAAACCACCCTGGAAACTTTTAACACATGTAAATAACTATTTAAAACTCTATAGTGTAACTTGTTGTGTGAAATAGAACTTTTGACAAATGGTGTTTTCTCTCTCTTCCCTTCTCTTTCTCTCTCCTGAGGTTACAAAAAGAAGTAAAATGAAATGTAATGAATACATGTCTCTAAACCTTTTAATTTCGATTGCAAATTGTAATTATTATCATATGTAAATGGGAAACTGAAAAATGATAATTATGTTAGATTAGGGTGGATGCCATGCCAACGAATTATCGCTGATATCATGCTCACGTGGTTTTGCAGGATGAAAGAATGACGACAAAAAGGTGATGTGTAATTCATTAATTATCATTGTAATTTAGATAGTTCATTGTTAAATGAATAAATGTATAATGTAGTCTCATGTTACAGAAGGTTATAATTGATAATTTGTTGATATGTATGAAATGCTAGTTTCAAGGACATCTAGGAAATGTGCATTTAATCATAGTTCAATTTTGATTTATAGTACACCTGGTAAAAAGGGTTTGATATTTATATAAGGTAAATAAATTTGAAGTAATATCTTGTAGTGCATATTTAGTGTTCATTAAATGATTAATGAGTCATCTTGTGCATTTATACTTTGTAAATGTAATAAAGAGAATTAAATCAAACTACTCTACCCTTGTTCAATATCGAGCATAACTTGTTTTCATGTGTGTTACTTTTACCCTAGAAGACATTGAAAACCGCAGAGTGAACTTAAACCCTACACTCAATGGAAATATCCTAGCTTGAGTAAACAAGAGCTCAAGAATGGGTTTATCATCTTAGTCAGTATGGTTAGTGACATTGTCATAAACCCGTAGATAGAGAGCGAGCGACATAGTCAAACTTCATTTGGAGTAAGATGAACTAACCCTTCCTTCGTATCCTAGTGGATTACCTTGTTTTCCGAAGATAGATTTAAAAGTAAATTTCTTCATCGAATGAAATCCCTGTTGGATCCAAACGACATAAATGGAGATCGGACTTAGTTGTTCTTTTCTCTTAAACTCTTGTTAATGAACCCCTTAGCTCCGCATAGCTAAATGTGTTACCTTGGTTCCTATCAACATAACACCTTGGTCCTTTCTGGAAGGTGGTTTAGCATAAATTTGTCCTCTCGCTTAAAACTCATATATAGTTGAGGGGTAGACCCTTAGGTGAAGTTGGAATAAATCTAAACCTCAGTTGATTCGGATGTTAACTTAGGATTCATGTGTAGCTTCAAGTCTTCTAATCTTTTATGTCTTCAAGAGGTTAGACAAACACTTCGTAACTCCTTTTTCAAGACAATGCTAATAATAAGACCATAATGTGACGTAGAAAATAAAGCATATAAGAGTAAAAACGAGAGTTGAGGTTCGGAATAATGCCACCCTTGGAGACCTTATAACTCAATTAAATATATTCTATTGTTTTCAAAGAATATGAATTGTTCTTGGTGTGATCAACCTTCGAGAAAACAAAATACATATATAAATCAAAATGGAGTTCCTCAAGTCATTAAATTAGAATAACTATGGTAGGGAAATAACTAACCCGTGATCGAGGAATGTTTTTGGTAAAAAATCTATCTCGCATCTAAATCTCCGTTAAAACCTAATATCGCTATATGGACACCAAGTCACATTCACTTGAGTTGTAAGAGTAAAAGGTAGACATTGAATATATGTTCGAGAAGAATATTCTTAACATAAGGACAAGATAATTAAGTACTTTATATGCATTTGAATTATGTCAAATAAGTATGCAAGTTATGGAAAATTTTGTAAAGAATAAGAAGTCAACTTAAAATGGTCGAATGGTAATTTAACCATGTGGAATGAACTTAAAGAATCTATGGGGGAAAAATGAGAAATTTATCCTTGCACAATAATGTTCTTGGAATGTTAATCGTAACTAAAATACAATTAAAGAAATGATGTGTTGTGGGTTTGCCATTCCTGAAGTCATTTTTCTTGTGGTTGGGTCATTACTAGTAACCATTCATTGGGAAAAGTGTGGCATCGACATGCCTATGTTGTTTTCATGTGTCTATGTGAGTCGATGACTTATGTAATTGTTGTATGCGAGTCGAGTTTCTATTCTTGGAGCCCTTGTGTGTTGTGTGTAGTGAGCAATGTAAGTCAAAAAAAAAAAATTATCCTGGTATTTTACTGTTGTAATTGTGTGTGTAAAATGTGGGCACTACATATGGTATCGTATCGAGCGAGGTTCATGCTCTCAACCTCTGGGATGGATTGGAGTTGTGATGATTTTGCATGCATGATGGTGGTGGATATTGGAAGAGTAATGTGATATATGTGTGTGATGTGAACTATGTCGTAATTGTGAAATCATGAAGCACATGTGGTGCATGTCACTTAGTGCGTATTTGTTATTATTTTGATGTGCTTGTGATGAGAGTATTCACTCTCTATTTCATGGATTCAATGAGGAATCATGTGTGATGTACACCTTGTTGTGTGTGAAAACAATGTATTGTGATTGAGAGGTTGAAAACATTTTGGCTTTATGTGATGTGAAGGTGTATTGATGTATTGCATGACAAAATTGATGTAAAGTGAATCACATTTTATCGTGATGTCATCACCATATTGTGATTAGTTGTGTGTCATCGTCGTGTCAGTTGTATTGCAATTGACTATATGTCGTAATGTTAGACATTGTGTTCCTCATACATATAATTCATGTAATATGTGATGGTTCATGTCATGATTTAGGGGATATGGTGAGTATGATCCCTAGTGTACAGTGATTGCACTTTGGGTGCAGGATGTGGTAATGTGATGTATCGTAACCCGTGAAAGTAATGATTGTGTTATACCCCGTATAAATACCATGCGTAAGATGTTATGGTTAATTGTGTGAATCACCATTGTGTTAGTGATGTAGTTATGTGTATGTTGTGAACCTTACACTAGACGACCCTAAGGGGATAAATTGTCAAGAGTGTATGTGTGGAGAGAGGAGGCGTGGACCAGGTTTTCATAATCTTGAGCCGAGTACGAGTGAGGAAGTGGAGTCTTATATAGACTGAAAACCCACTTCTATCTATTTAGTATACTTCGAGCTTTCTCAATATATTGTGGGTGCACCACCTTAGGCTCAACTTATGCAACTAGAGTTCCTCGCTTTTTTCCTATTGGATTGTTCATTGAATAATCCTATGTGATTTTGACTATGTTGATCCTTGTGGGAGTATGGAGGAATGATTCAGGCAGAGATGATGACAGTTACATTATTTGATATACTCATTTCTAGTTACATGTATATTTTTACGAGTTGAGGCTCGATGTCCGAAAGTGCCAAAGAACTCGATGATGAGTACCCCTTTGGTGGCGGTATGAGGCCACATAGTGATTGTAATGTGCTATTTCTCTATACGTATTTTTATTCGTAAATTGATCATTATCTCTTTTAGCTAGAACCAACCATTTTCTTGACATGTTCTTATATTTTGGGCATTTATTTGATTGTTGCATTAACATTTGGATTTTGCACTAACCATGGCTAATTAGCCATTTGTTTTTCTTAGTTTTAAAACTTTCTTTTCATATTTAAAAGTTTTGTAGCCTAGCCCAAGGCTTTTGATTTTTCCACTTGGCATTTGAATGGATTGTTATGCTGGTTCTAATGTCGTAATGTGTTGGAATAGGGTCATGGGATTAACCATGGAGTG
The DNA here is from genome assembly GCA_018340775.1 of Taxus wallichiana var. yunnanensis. Lineage (NCBI taxonomy): Eukaryota > Viridiplantae > Streptophyta > Pinopsida > Cupressales > Taxaceae > Taxus > Taxus wallichiana. The sequence continues at coordinate 848,032,303 of CM031234.1, forward strand.
GTTGAACCTATGGACCCACTTCATTGTATGGGGGTACGCCCCAAGGAGTTACAGATAACTAGCGGGTTGTTGAACCACGAGTTATTATGTCACTTGGGTTGGGGGATGACGGGCTCTATGTGCCTAGGGCCATAGGGTGACCCGACCTCATTAAAAGGAGAAAGGAGACGGGCCTCTATGGTTGAGTGACCTGATTATTTTTTATGGCACTCTATGGTTGAGTGACCTGATATTCTTGATGGGGCTCTATGGTTGAGTGACCCGGCTTGGTTTTGACACTATGATTCTTTCTCTATGAGAGGTATATGGAGATTATTTGGTGATGGTTTGGGAGGTATATGGAGTTGTTTTATGATGCTTTAGGAGATATATGGAGTTATTTCTTGATATTTTGAGATGTGTGGAGTTGGTATAATGAGTTATGTGTACCCTTGTGAGTCTTTTTGACACCTTGTTATGTTTGAGGCTTGACTCTTCCTTGGTTGGTATGGACTATTGATATTGTCTTGGCACTATGTTGGTACAACCATGGATTTTTTGGGTCTGTGATACTCATCAGTATATGTATCATCATGCATGATTATGTTTTTGTCACATATGTGTGTACTAGATATGTCTATGACATAATTGTTGGAAATTATTTGCTATGTGGTCTACTTGTTGTCATTCCATGGTTTGGTGAAACCCTTGTGATGTGATACGGTCATGAAAGTATGTAAAAGTATGCTTGTGAAATTTTAGTGTTGTGTATGACCCTGGTAGGGTGTTGTGACTGTAGTTCATGATGGGAACCCACAGAATGAATAAACTAAAATTCTACAAAAATGAAATTTTAAAGGACTTAAATTAAGAATAATGTTAATAGAAGGAGATTAATGAAATAACGAATAAGAGGGAACTACCAATCTTCACATAACCTTGAAAGTTAAAATTTCTACCAATGTTCCTAGGGCCACCTCGTGACTATGATTTTGTATCTAAAATCTTAACCATAGAGTGCACTTTTGCCATTATTTGTTCTTTGTTGCTTACCATTTCTTTTCCCTCGTTTTTTGTCGCATCGAGGATGATGCTCTTATAAGGAGAGGAAAATGTAGTGCCCGATAAAAATAGCAAACACATAAATAAAAATCATAAAAAAAAAAAAATAAAAAAAAGTGGGATGCTTTGCTTGGGTCAAAGTGATGGAGTTAGTGGGGTGCGGGATTGAGAGACATGATGGAGTAGGTGAACCCCCATGTAAAGGTACATGGGATTTCTCCTAGCTTCTATTATGTTGTTTTCTTTTTAGAGAAAGTACAAACACTTTTTTTTTGGGATCCAAGGCGTGGATCACGCTTTGAAACCACCTCTTTTATTTTCTTTTGCGTTTTAGAAGTATTGGCTTTGAGGGGCTTCTATTAAAAACATTTATTCTAGGCCGCCATTTATGTTCTATGTGCATTGGTATCCAAAATTTTAGTTTTAAACTATGGCCACATTGCATCACAAAGCAAGCTTTGGATATGGTTGGGACGAGACGGTGTGGACCATTCATGTGATTGTGTTTTTTTGTGCATTATTCATGCTTAGCTCGTGGCTATGCAAGATTGATCAAGTCAAGGTTTGTGATATATTTAGTAGGAAAGGAACATATCTTTTGCCTATCAAGACATTTCCCTACATTCGCCCGCTTATGCTAAAATACCGGTGCAAGAAGATTTGTCTCTTTCACCATTTCTCAACATGAAAGCATGTGATCGCATGTGAACTGTGCACCTAAATGCCTGAAAGAAATGTGGCTTCTTTGACTACCACACCATGTAGGTGATGCAATAAATGGATTTGTTGAAAAGGTGTGTGAATAGTTTGATAGAATGCCTCAAAGAAATGTTGTCTCATGGAATGCCATGATTTGCAGGATATACACATAATGGATTTGTTCAAAAGGCTATAAGAACTTTCAAGTGAATGTAAATCGGCAAATTTAGTGCCAAATCTTCTTCTCCATCTAGTATCTCCTTTCCCATACAAAAAAAACTGGAGATTGCATCTATTTTTGGCTAGAATCATAACATAAATTAGAGTTTTAAATTTTTCCCTAAACCTTACCTCATGCTGATGAACTCCCATCATCCACGATGGAGACTTTGGACCGAGAGTCGACAATGTGATAAAAGGATGAGACTTTGGTGAAATGAGCATCCACATTACTGCATACTAGTTGATGGAGCACGTGAGCTGTTTGAAGCCTCAAAGTTGCAAAGAAATGTGGTCATCCATGGAAGCAAAGGTTTACGTAACAAATGAGTACAACCGGTGCAATTATTTGTGGGCTTTCAAAAAATGGTGGTGATGGAAGTGGCTGATTGCACACCACCTTTATCATATCGATACATGGCATTTGTTTGCTATCCCAAACACACTGATAAGCCTCTTTACCATGGGCTTGTTACTCAGTTGGAGGCACTTGCTATTCCTTTCTTGCCACTAGAGGATTTTCCAATAGAACTGGCCACTGATTTTGACATTATTGTGGATGCTATTTTTGGGTTTTCCTTCCGTGGCTGCCGTAAAGCAAGTGAAATCAATCAATGCGATGTCAACTCCTCGACTTCTCCTCACTAGTTCATCTCCTCCAGCATGGTTCACCTCCCTCATCTTTCATAACTCTCGTATTTTAGTTTTTTGTTTACAACTTAATATAATTTTAAAATATTAGGATTTTAATATAGTTAATTGTTTATTTCAACTCGTTGCAAAAATAATGAAATGTCGTGTCGTAACTCACGAAATCAAAATAACTCGTTTGCATTAAAACATGAACTTCCACCCTCATTTTGTGGTGATTTAGAAAACTTCCTACCCACCTAGATCGCCCCAATATTGGTATATCGACAAGATGAGATTGACTTCCCAAAGAATAATGTTGACCTTCTCCTTGTTTAAATAGTTAATTTTTGCTTTTTTCGGAGACTCATTAAGTACCCTTCGTAACTCTAAAAATGAGATGTGAAGCTTCATTCGTACCTTTAGTATGCGAGGAGTCACCTTGACCTTTGGATTGACCCCGAACAAACATATGAGATCTTTTTACGCTCTTATAGAGCCTATTACACTTGTTTTACAAGAGTAGAAAAGTTGTTAAATCTAGAAAGTTGGCTTTCATTTTCAACCGCCATTTGAAACCCTGGATAGAGAAATTATTTCCCATCTTCGCAAACCTCTAGTGTTTATACTAGACAATTGCATGGAACCTTTAGTTTAGGGAAAACATTTTTTGATATTTTGATGAAACATTTTGTAGGCCTCTGTCACAGCTTTGACAAGAGGTCAAACTGACCAATTAGACTTGTGGCTTTAGAAAAACTTGTCACCGTTTGAAAATGGTTTTCTAGTTCTCAGTCCCATCGACTCTGATGAATTCTCCTTATATAGGGGAACTTGTAGGAAGTGTCTCGTTGCGTGCTCATCCATCAAACATCAATTTTGACATGGTTTTCTGAGCCCTCGAGCTAATTTTTGTTCATTTGCAATTGGGTCAACTACGACCAATGGCCCCAGAAAACTAGCCGCCAAACGCAAACCGTTCACTTTTTCCCAATTCCATCAGTTGTTATGAACTCTTGGTATATCTAGGGACACGTAGAAAGTTAATCGTGGTGTGCGTTCTCATCGGAAGATAACTTTTGGAAGCGGTTTCTTAGCCTCCGAGCCCATTTTGAACGTTTTTGTAGCTAGTGAGAAAATGTAAAAATAGAAAGTCATGGACCTCGTAGGGTTGTAAACCACCCTGGAAACTTTTAACACATGCAAATAACTATTTAAAACTCTATAGTGTAACTTGTTGTGTGAAATAGAACTTTTGACAAATGGTGTTTTCTCTCTCTTCCTTCTCTTTCTCTCTCCTAGGTTACAAAAAGAAGTAAAATGAAATGTAATGAATACATGTCTCTAAACCTTTTAATTTCATTGCAAATTGTAATTATTATCATATGTAAATGGGAAACTGAAAAATGATAATTATGTTAGATTAGGGTGGATGCCATGCCAACGAATTATCACTGATATCATGCTCACGTGGTTTTGCAGGATGAAAGAATGATGACAAAAGGTGATGTGTAATTCATTAATTATCATTGTAATTTATATAGTTCATTGTTAAATGAATAAATGTATAATGTAGTCTCATGTTACAGAAGGTTATAATTGATAATTTGTTGATATGTATGAAATGCTAGTTTCAAGGACATCTAGGAAATGTGCATTTAATCATAGTTCAATTTTGATTTATAGTACACATGGTAAAAAGGGTTTGATATTTATATAAGGTAAATAAATTTGAAGTAATATCTTGTAGTGCATATTTAGTGTTCATTAAATGATTAATGAGTCATCTTGTGCATTTATACTTTGTCAATGTAATAAAGAGAATTAAATCAAACACTCTACCCTTGTTCAATATCGGAGCATAACTTGTTTTCATGTGTGTTACTTTTTACCCTAGAAGACATTGAAAACCGTAGAGTGAACTTAAACCCTACACTCGATGGAAATCTCCTAGCTTGAGTAAACAAGAGCCCAAGAATGGGTTTATCGTCTTAGTCAGTATGGTTAGTGACATTGTCATAAACCTGGTAGATAGGAGCGACACAGTCAAACTTCATTTGGAGTAAGATGAACTAACCCTTCCTTCGTATCCTAGTGGATTACCTTGTTTTCCGAAGATAGATTTAAAAGTAAATTTCTTCATCGAATGAAATCCCTGTTGGATCCAAACAACATAAATGGAGATCGGGACATAGTTGTTCTTTGCCTTGCACTCTTGTTAATGAACCCCTTGGCTCCGCATAGCTAAATGTGCTACCTTGGTTTCTATCAACATAACACCTTGGTCCTTTCTGGAAGGTGGTTTAGCATAAATTTGTCCTCTCGCTTAAAACTCATATATAGTAGAGGGGTAGACCCTTAGGTGAAGTTGGAATAAATCTATACCTCAGTTGATTCGGATGTTAACTTAGGATTCGTGTGTAGCTTCAAGTCTTCTAATCTTTTTGTCTTCAAAGAGGTTAGACAAACACTTCATAACTCCTTTTTCAAGACAATGCTAATAATTAGACCATAATGTGACGTAGAAGATAAAGCATATAAGAGTAAAAACGAGAGTTGAGGTTCGGAATAATGCCACCCTCGAGACCTTATAACTCAATTAAATATATTCTATTGTTTCAAAGAATATGAATTGTTCTTGTGTGATCAACTTCGAGAAAACAAAATATATATAAATCAAAATGGAGTTCCTCAAGTCATTAAATTAGAATAACTATGGTAGGGAAATAACTAACCCGTGATCGAGGAATGTTTTCGGTAAAAATCTATCTCGCATCTAAATCTCCGTTAAAACCTAATTTCGCTATATGGACACCAAGTCACATCCTCTTGAGTCAGTAAGAGTAAAAGGTAGACATCAATATATGTTCGAAAAGAATATTCTTAACATAAGGACAAGATAATAAGTACTTTATATGCATTTGAATTATGTCAAATAAGTATGCAAGTTATGGAAAATTTTATAAAGAATAAGAAGTCAACTTAAAAGGGTCAAAGGTAATTTAACCGTGGAATAAACTTAAGAATCATGGGTGGGCAAATGAGAAATTTATCCTCGCACAATAATGTTATTGGAATGTTATCGTAACTAAAATACAACTAAAGAAATGATGTGTTGTGGGTTTGTCATTCCCAAGTCATTTTTCTTGTGGTTGGGTCATTCACTAGTAACCATTCATTGGGAAAAGTGTGGCACCAAAAAGCCTATGTTGTTTTCTTGTTCCTATGTGAGTCGATGACTTATGTAATTGTTGTATGCGAGTCGAGTTTCGCTTCTGAGCCCTTGTTGTGTTGTGTGTAGTGAGCAATGTAAGCCAAAAAAAAAAAAAAATTATCCCGATATTTTACCGTTGTAATTGAGGAGCATGAAAGTTTCGCACAAAATCAGCAATGAAAGAAATATTCAAGTGTGTCTTCCTAAGGCAAGTCGACTTGCCTAAATAGTACTTGTGACCCAAAATGGCCACTCATGAAAACCAATCAGCTTTTTCCCCATTAAATGTTTTTTTCCCTCAATTTCGCTTCCTAATGCAAGTCGCATTTTCCTAGAATAAATCATTTTGGCTCATATGATTTTTACTTTATGGGTCTTTTTCTAATTTTAAGTTACTAATAATTTATTATAAGTGCATATAATGTTTTATTTTATTTTATTTTTAGTTTTGCACTTTATAATAAAATATCATAACTTAAGTCTCCCCTTTAATTTTTCCTAAGCCATCGGGAAGACCAAATGGGCTAAGGGTCTTCAACTGGGAAGGGGATATTACAATCCTCCCTTCCCAAAATTTCTTTCCCTCAAGCAATTACAACTTGTTTGTCTAAGTGTCATGCATAATAGACAAAACATACTAAAGTGATCCAAAATCTTTGCACCTGTACCTGTCAAATGCGAGAGCTTCTGCCAAAATATGCAGCTCTCATAATGCCCGCAATCATGAAATTGGAACAGAGGGATCCACATGCTTCATTTTACAATTTGCATTACCATACTCCTCATGAATAAAGCAAATCTGAAATGGTTTACTATGCAGCAATAAATATGACCATTTATTATGCTCTTCATACCTTGGAGTATCACCAATATCCTCATCATCCTTTGTCTTTATGATAACTTGACTTTTTGTATCAATTCCTAAGAACCTTGTCTACAATGGGCTGAATGTCATCATGATAATACTGCTGCAACAACAAAGATGATGTACCTCTTACCACATAATCTGCATCCCGTGTAATCTGCTCCTCTTGGATTGATCCTTCCACGCTCTTGGCTGCCACAATTTTGCATTCTTCTTTGCCTTCCCTACAAATATTTTGTTCAATGGAAGTCATACCTTTCTCTCTAGAAGCTTCTTCTTCTTTTGACATGGTGGAATACTCTATGGGCAGATTTTCTTCCACTTTTTGCATGGTGCATTTATCCTGTTGATATTTTCTAATTTTTCTAATGCCTTTACTATCTTTCAATTCACAAAAATCTTCAAAGGTCAACATAGATTTTACCTTGGGACTGAGTGTTGCATACTCTTTTCCCCATGTCTCCATGTCATCATCCTCAACTGGTTGTTCTCCTTTTGGAGAAACATGGTTCTGCTTCTTTCACCATTGTTGCCTCGATTTCCTTGAGAACTTGATTTGATAGTATTCATTCCTTGTATAGATCTGCCCAAATCAGCAATGGCTCCTATGACTAAATCTCTTAAATCTCTTTGAGCATCCAACCAATAGGTTTGCAATTCTCTGTGGCCTCTAGTGATCTCTTCACTCAGATAGTTTATCTTATCTGTAGGATGAGCTCTATGATTATGCCCATCCATGGTCACCTCCTCATCTTCAAATCTAAATTTCTCCTTCACAGGCTAAGAGAATCATCGCTCTGATACCACTATAATGTCCCCAAATGGACACTTTTGACCCCAAATGGATTTTAGGCCAATCCCAAACCCCAAATGCAGATTATAGACAAGATATCAAATTTTTATTATGCAGATCTGAATTTTATCTATAAATGGCGACTAGGGCTAGATAAGAAAATGCATGAAATATGTCATAAACCCACTAGATCTTTAGCCCAAACAAATCAGCAATATTTATAATGATAAAATCATGAAAGAAATACCTGAATAGAGCTCCAAATCAGGATGAAATAATTTTATAAAATCTGCAGACAGGCTGCCCTCAGACACAGCTGAAAATAATATTTCCTTGACTCCAAAAATTTTGAAAATGAAGATTCTGATTTATAAAAATCAGCAAGATAGTCTGCAACTGAAAACAGATCCAAAACAACCCCTAAACAACCTAAATCAGCTCCTTAGGTGGTCGCTCCACCTGGAAAATGGGCATAGAAAATAATGGCACTTTTCCCTCTTCAAACCCTTGACAAAATCTGCAATTTTATAGCCTTCAACTGCTGGAAAATACTAAAAATATATTGAAAATCCAATGATGCACAATGGAAACCCCAAGGTGGAGAATCCCCTTGATCTCTTGGAGGGTTTTCGTCCTCAAGAGATTATCTCTAAGGGTTTTCGTCCTTAGAAAATATTTTGTAAAGCCCTTGGCTCAGACAAAAATCAGAAATTTATAAAATAGCAAGTGATGCCTCTCCAAGCAAATCCCATTGCTTAAATAGAAGAATTGGGCCTAATGGCCACCTCCAACAACCAATCAGATTTTTCCTCATTTAATGTTTTTTCCCACTTGCTTTCTCTCCCTAGGCAAGTCGCATTTTCCCTTGGTTAAATCATTTTTGCTTAATGCCTTTTTCCTTTTTTGCCTTTTTCTATTTTTAATTTATTATTAAGTTCATAATAATTTATTATAAGTGCTTTTATAATGTTTTATTTTTATTTTTGCACTTTATAATAAAATATCATAACTTAAGTCACCCTTGTGTTCATCCCTTAGCCGTCGAGTAGACAAAATGGGCTAAGGGTCTTCAACTGGGAAGGGGATATTACAGGGGCATGAAGTGGCACCTTACACTAATGAATGTCCTATAGATGTCACCAATTAGGCTATAGCAACATTGCAATCATATACAAAGATGACGGCCTAAATGGCAAGGACAAGTATGGATGTGGGATCTAACTCTTCGGATGCCATGGTTGATTTATTTGATGGCACACCAAGGCCATCTGCAAAACAAGCACAGGGAAAGGAGGCAAGGTTTCAATCTACCCTTGAATCGTAGCTTGTGGGCCAAACATAGGTAGAGGAAATATGCATGTGTTCTTTAGCCCTTGCACTACACTCCTCGCGCAAAACCATGTTAGAGAATACGAGTTGGAAAAAGACTCTTCACGAATGCATACAGGAAGGCAGCTTTCAACTTTTGATACTATACTAGCTACTCGTTTAATGTGGCCAGTTCTCCATATTAACAAAGTATAGTGGATGCAAATGCAGATTGCAGAAATCTTAGGTTCAAAGCCCCATCATACGAGGCTTTGCGGATTGATTTGCTAAAGGATGTTGTACAAGATGTGAGCGATGTTCTTGTAGAACATCGCAAGGAATGGCAAAAAACATGATACAATATCATGTCGATGGATGGACGGATAGAAAGAACTGCACACTCATCAACTTCCTTGTGTCATGTGACATTGGCACAATTTTTCTTAAGAGTGTCGATGCATCTGATACAATAAAATCGGGCAAGACACTTTCATCTATTTGATGAGGTTGTGATTGAGGTGGGGCCACAAAATGTGGTCCAATTCATTACAGATAATGATGTTGCTTGTGTGGTTGTTGGGAGGCTTCTTATGGATAAATATGAAACTATGTTTTGGACTCCATGTGCGGCACATTGTCTTGATTTGACCTTGGAGGACATAGGCAAAATTTCATGGGTGAAAAAGGTTTGCAAAAGGCCCGCACAATTACCAAGTTCATATACAATCACACAAGGGTGCTCAGTATGATGTGCACATTCACTAATGGAAAGGAATTTGTTCGGTCGGGATGACAAAGTTTACAACCAACGTCCTTGTGTTCGAGACTTTGTGCCAATAAAAATGACTTTGAAATGAATGTTCATTTCAACTGAGTGGGTGGACTCTTCCTTTGCAAAACATATGGATGGTAGAACTATGGGTGAGTATGTTTTCTCATTGTCTTTTTGAGAAGAGGTAGGGCAAATTGTCCTATTCTCTGAGCCTCTAGTTCAAGCATTGAGACTCGTCAATAGGAATAAATCCCTCATGGGTTTTCTGTATGAGACCATGGATAGGGCGACAGAGGGTATCATGAACAAATTGGAGAATAATCGGGCTAAATACATGCCATTATGGGAGATAGTGGATAATAGATGGGATCGACAAATGCATTGTCCCCTCCATGCTACTTGGATATTTCTTGAATCCAAAGTTGTTCTTTAGCAGCTCGTTTTGAAACGGTGCAAAGGTCACATAGGGCCCATTTAAGTGTATGGAGACAATGTTTCGCAAACAAGAGTTGGAGGCAGCTATGGGAGAGTTGCCAATATACAAGTAGGTAAGGGGTTTCTTCGCAATAAGTTAGCCATCGCAGGAAAAAAGACGTTCAAACCAGCTACACAATTTTTTTACATACATACGGTAAAGGTTTTAAACTAGACTGTTTTGGTACGGCACGGCACAAGTACAAGTACGGGTGCACGGGTACAAGTACGGGTTCTGATCTGTTGAAACGGTAAATTTTTAAAAACCTCGTGCACGGTATGCTTTTGGATACGTTTTATTTATATAAATATATGTATGTATGTATGTATATAAAATTATAAATTTAACGAAGCATTTGCATACTTATTGAAATTTAATACTCATACATTGCCTACTTATTGAAATTTAATACTCATACAACTTTAAATCATTCATAGAACATGAAAAACAAATTTTTAATACTTTGAGAATTGAGACTTGAGTTTGTATTGATTCATAATGTTCAAAACATAATAGTTAATAACATAGACTGTATTATAGATTTGATAATTCATTATTAATGCCTTAAGCTTGAGTTAGACGTCTCATTGGACATTAAAAAAACATTTAAAGTTTGTCGCTTGTAATATGTAACTAGCCTGGAAACCATAAGAAATTGTCCTCAATTCTTCTAAAATTGTGTTGTTATGTGTTCTCTATGCCTCTGCCCTGGCATTGGTGCCAAAGATTTACCAAACAGTTGGACCTCCATGCCGGCAAAGGGTATTCCAAGAATCCAAACCCATTCTTGGATAACAGTTTCTTTTTTCTAGATTTAATTTAAGTTTTTCAATTTCTTTGTTTTGTAAAGTTGGAAGGTTGTTGCATTTGAACTTTTCCAAGTTTATATATTGTTGAAGGTTATACGCATTCGATGATAAAGTTATATTATAAAAGAAGGAAAAAATAAATCTCAATTATTTATGTTGATCTAAGTTATTCCACAAGCTTACATTCCTGGATTGATAATGAGGGGTTCGGAATCTAAGTGTAGCCTGAATTAATACACAAAGGAAGAACCATCATTTTTGGTATCATTTTTTAAGTGTTTAAATTTTTATTTTTTTCAAGTTACAAACAAAAAAAAAAAGGTTTTTTTGCTCTCGGATATGTTTGTGGGTACGTTCCCACAAGCCCTGGTATAGTTCGTGCACGGTTTTCCGCACTTAGACCTGTGGGTACGTACCCAAAAAAGCGCACTCCACGCTGTTTCCTTACCCATACCCGTACCGGAAAAGTTTCCACCTAGTACGAGGGGGAATGTTTCGTGCGATCTAGGTTTTAAATTTTGATTGAAGTGTGCATGTTACAATGTTGACAAAATCTATTTTTGCAGCACAATGGTAGGATTTCTTGGGAAAAGAAGCTAAACACCTTCGATGGATGGCAATGTGCATTTTGAGTCAGCTATGCAGTTCATTCACTTGTGAGCGTAGTTGGAGTGTGTTTGAGCATATACATTCCAAAAAACGCAATTGACTCACTCAAGAATAGATGAATGATTTGGTCTTTGTCCACCACAATCTTCGCCAAAAGATCAAGAAAGGGAAAGGTTAGGAAATGTTATTTGCCAAAGTCACTAACATATGCATTCTATTTGATAATGTCAAGTACCATTGAGGAAGACTAGCCAATTGACCTTGATGAAATTGATCCTGAATCTGAATGGCTCGAAAATGATGATGAGCCTATTTTAGATGAAGAGGATTTGGACATATTGGAGGAGTGTGGGTATGGCGATGAGTTCATCTCTCAAATAAGGAGAGGATCTGACACTAGAGCTTCAACATCTAGAGTCTAGACGTGTTGAATACTGATCACTAGTCTACCTTGCCATTGGCTCCCTCACTTTTTTTGTAATGTAATGAAATTGAATAGTATAGAGATTAATGAAAGAAAACAATTTGTCGATTTTGATAGCGTCATAATCTCGCTTTGGCTTCCTCTCGTAGCTTGTATCTATTCTCTATGCAATTGAAATGCCTAATATGTATCTCGATTCTCAACGCAGTGGAATTACCTTGCAATTTTAAAAAAGAACAATTTTTCTCTTTTTTCGCATTTTTTCTAAGGTTTTGATTTTTTTCTGATTTTTTCCCGATTAATAGCGATTTTTGAAAAAAATCTTATACTTTTGGAAAAATGATTTTTTCTGCAAAAGACTTTTGCTCCTATGCTACAACCTTTTGGACTCATATGGCAGTTACCTCAACCCTTGGAGGCCTATTTAGCCTCTTGTTGTCCCATTTTTGTGCCAAGTGTCTTCCCAGAGTCAAATCCTATAATCTATGAATTGGTTCGCAATTGGTCCTCGAAATTATTACAGCCTCCACGAACTGGTCCACTATTGTTCCAGTTAAGAGATATAGTCTACAGTTTCTGTTTAAGTGGGCTGGTTTCAAATGATGCCATACCCATGTGCGTGTTCCATTTTGGAGCACTCTAGAACCAAAATCTTGTAGTTGTAAATACATAAGAATTTGTTGCCTCTTCAATGAATAAAAAACAACATGAATGCTTAGTTAGAATGGCACACAATCATAAACATAAGAGACATTAATATATCTTTCACTCACAAATGAATACAAGGGGTTCCTAAACCAAAATCTCGTAGTTGTAAATACAAAAGAATTTGTTCCCTCTTTGATGAATGAAAAAACAACATGAATGCATACACTCACAAATGAATACAAGGGGTTCCTAAACCAAAATCTCGTAGTTGTAAATACAGAAAAATTTGTTGCCTCTTGAATGAATAAAAACATGAATGCATAGTTAGAGTGGCACACAATCATAAACATAAGAGATAATATATCTTTCACTCACAAATAAATACAAGGAGTTCCTAAACCAAAATCTCATAGTTGTAAATACGGAAGAATTTGTTGCCTCTTAGATGAATGAAAAACAGCACAAAACCTAGGCGGTCATGAGATAAATCTCCTCATTTAACCGGTGAGGCTCCCTTGTCGATTTGTCAATTAAAGTATGCTAATATCTAAATGGGGTTTTACTTTAACTACTCAAATTCATGAACCATAATCGAATAGCTTTTTTGCAAAAGCAAAGTAAGCAGATTGTTTAAAGAAAGGAAAAGTTATAGAAGAAAGTAATTACGTAAACACATAGAAGAAATGAAGATGTGCATCCCAATCAAGATGGCAGAGCTGATTGCATGCACATAGAAGAATCCAATAGATATAAACACGTAATTTTTAAAACAAAGGCAGCTCTAGATCCGATCTAAAATAACACAAAGTTTATTAAGAGATCTAAGATTAAAAGCAAGAAACACAAGACACCGTGACACAAAGTTCTCCGAAACCTCGCTCCTTTGTATTCCTTTGCTCCAAGTGGCTCTCAGGGGTTCAAAGACAAAGTCTAGAACACAAGATTGTTGCTTACACAAATTCCATCATTAACCCTTCTTCTTCTCCTACTTATAGAATGTAGGAGGGAAAGTACAAATGGAAAATCTAACTGAACTAAAACATAAACAAGTAAAGATGACATTTGGCAATCATCTTCCACTAACTTCTCCTTAAGTGACACATGTATCACTTAACTAATAGAATTGTTCCACATGACTTTAAGCAATGGTTTCAAAACCAATAACTTTAAAGTTTTACAATTTCATCCGAAGAAATATAAAAATAGAAGAAAGAATAAAGAAGTCATGCCAGCTATAACATTTATGTCTTCTTTTGTTCTAATATCGGATATACTTGTCGAACATGTGATTCAACATCTTTCCATCTGTTTTAGCCACTGCTTCCTTCTCTCTTCCCCTAAATCTAGCAAGAACCCTTCATTCAACACTTTGATGCACGCTTCCACATCTTCCAAGCTCAGCCCAAACCTCGCAATATCTACCTACAACACCACCAGTCTACTAATAGAATTCATCGTGAAAGGCTTAGTAGCTTTATCAATTCTCTTTTGTACCATCAGAAGAGACCCTTCCAGGGAATTAGGCACCTTGCTAGGAACGATCCGCACGTATGAAGTAACACCTCCGACCACGTCCTCCTCAGTGAAAGAAATGATATTGTCTAGTAAGGATGATGTCCTACTCTCAAGTGCCTACATCCTCTTCAACAAAACTCTGCAGATCTCCAAACGGAAAGATACTGCAAACTCCAGCTGCTTCCCCTTCTCAACTGATCCATCTGGTACAATTTGCTCCGCAACCAATACATCTCCCAACAACTTGTTGATCTCGGCCAAAATACTCAGGTTACTCTCAGCAACTATGTTCATGTCCACTATGCTCATTCACCTTTAGGCGGGTTGCCACTTCTCCAAGTTGTCAGAATGAAGCTTGACGAATAATCAAATCCTTCATTCATAACCTTTAGGCGGGCTGGCACTTCTCCAAGTTGTACAGAAGCTTGACGAATAATCAAATCCTTCCATTCGTCAATAGCTTTTACTTGATTGCTTGCATCCTCCATTTCCTGCATAAGATGATCACTCACCTGCTCTGAAATGGGCTGAATGGAGGGTTTAGCAACCTTGGCTATGATCTCGCACAATTGAGATACTTGCTTTCAGCTCATCTTTCTCTTCGCCTTTTCTCTGCAAGCCTAAGGAATAAAGCATCTATCAATGTCTGTGTATCCTGCTTCAATCCTTCAGTGGTGGCTTGACCGAGGGGTACTTTGGTTACTATCACATCTTCTGCCGTGAGCTCATCCTCCTTCTTTCCTTCTGCCTGAAATTGACATCTCAGCAAACTTCTCTCCCGAATCCTCGATGATCAACCTTGAAGTTACCTTAGCAACTTTAGGCCTTCTGTCTCTTCCGCCTAGATTCTGGAGTAGCTGCAAGTCGTGCTCCTCTAAGTTCATCTCCATTCTCGCTTCTGGAACCAACTGCGAAGCCAACCATTCCGAGAAGTTACTTCTCAGAGAATGAGAAGTCGCTGAGTGCACTACCATCTCCTACTCTGCCTCCTCTCCATCAGAAAGTGCCACAATGTTATGGTTGCCATCCTCTAAATCATCCAAGGACAAAGCTCTTTCCAACTCCGCCATCTGCAGCTTCAACATCTCCTCTGGAATAGGTGCTGAACGGAGTGGCTGACGAGAGAAGATGAATGTCACCGGATTCAAGGTGAGAGGCATGGAAGTATCCCATGCTCATGGTGCAATAGTTGGTGAAGTACTGGGTGCTGGAGAAGCCGAGCTAAAGCCATGGTCGTAGAAGTGATCTTCTCCTTTGATTGAGATCTTCTGTGTACTTTCAACTTCTCGACCTTCTCGCTTTCTTTCTCCTTCGTGCTTCCGCTTTAGGGAATCTCCCGCATCGAAGTTGCCCGTGACTTGATTCATCAATGCTTCATCAAGGCAATATCCCTTCGTCAGCAGCCAATTTGAAGTATTCACCAACACAGCTCCAGATCTTTCTTCAATCAGATGGCAGCCTCCTACGTTATCCTCGTAGTACGGCTTTATCTCCTCCCATTTGATGGTAAGTGTCAAGTACCACATTCCCATCATCTTTAAGATCCGCAGTATCCACGCTAGTCCAAAGTCAAACACTTGCTTTGCTTGATAGCCTCACTGAAATCTCTTTTCTAACCTCGTACTCACTTTTGCACTTCATCCAAATCTTCTAATGAAGGCACATGTGCGTACTCTCGAGATCGTCTTCCGGCTACTCCAAATGGATCAAGTTCACCGCAAGTGGGAAGAACTCTTGCTCATACTCGATAACATCTCGCGCTCTCCATCCCTCGAGCTCTATGAATGCTATGTCAACTATAATGTCTGATAGTGATCGGGAAGAAGCCCGTAGACTTGTGTCATTTTGACTGAAGGTCGTGTATCTCCACAAATTGTCTGCTCAACTTCATGGCGATCAATCTATCATTCGGATACTCGGGCATCTTTATCGGTTCTCCGTAAAAGCCCGTAACCCCGAGGTATGTGAAATCTGCAGAACCGAATGAATAGATCACAATCTTGGACACAGCTTCCCACGCTTCCTTTGCTACCCTTGTTGCCTTCAAGTCTTTGTCTAGCTCTCGCAAATGAAATCGTAGAAGAATTCATCATTGACCACTTTGAAATCTTTCTCGCACGCAGTACAGTAAGTCAGGGGGTAGCACTCAAAAATGGGGTCCTTAAAGAACACCACATCTATCCAAATTGGAAAAGACGCCTTGTGAAGCTGCAACATACACCAAGTAGGAAGTCATTTTGAAGCTGAAAGTACGCTTCACGTTCCGGAGTTGCTCACCAATGTTGTCTAATAATTTCCGACCAATTGATTATGGAATCAACCTTGTTGACTTCAATGGTCCTGATGAAAGCATACATCCATGTATGGAAAGTGTAAGCGTTCGCCTCGCCATTAATCCTGCATAACAATTTGACAATATCATCGACCTCCTGCACCAAATTGGACCGCGGAAGAGTTCTTGGGAACTTTGAAGGAGATCTAGGCTTCTTCATGTATCTGCTATTCATTATGCTCACGCAATCAGCTCTATGCTTCTCCCACCTCCACCGCATCCTGAAGACTAATGGAAGTCACCACCTTTCGCACTGAATCTTCAAACAATAATTGATGAACTCTGCGTCCAATCGAATTATTGTTTTCCCCCGTAGATCTCGCACCGATCTGGATGAAGGATGGTAAGATCTAGCACACTCCATAACAAACTCGCAATCGGGCCGCAGTATGGAAAGGCCGCAGCTCTCGAATAATTCCACTACTTTTAACCACACGCATGAGTGAAGTCTTTCCCGCTCTGGATCTATCAATCAATTCGGAAGAGGTTCCGACCTAGATCTCGTGTCTCCTATGTCCGCAAGTTTGGAAGTGATGCATGACTCCATCGTGCTTTCTTTTCATCTCTCTTTCGCCATGGCTTTGTCTATCTTTGTTTCAATAATTCTTTTTCTTCTTATTTGGCCGGATTTCTTCAAAATTGGTGTAGATCCGGATATTTCTTCAAATTCGAGGATATATGCAATGTATCGACATCGATTAAAGCTCCTTTTCTTTTCAGAAGGCACCCGTAATGAATTCCCGCAATTAATCCAGATAAAGATGGCCACCGAGCATGAATAGTGAATTTTAATTGTAAAAATATGCACTTTTCAAGCCTCGCTGCCCCAAAAATTGATGTTTAATTTGCACATAAAAAGAGCATGAACTTTTCCAACTTCACCTTAGCACATGTAACACTTATGCAAACAATTATGCAAACACAAATCAACCTCCTTCAAAGCATGCGCCAAATTTGGAAGCTTTTAGCCTTGTTTTCACCTTTGTCTGAGCAAAATCCTTCTTCAAATGGGGCGCACTTTTCCTCTTGCTGCAATTTTTACCCGTGAATTAAATAATTCACCATTATGGCAGCCCATGCTTATATAACCCTCACAATTTTATAATTAATAATTGTCCTTCCTATTCCTGGCAATTAATTAATTAAAAATCATGCTTTCTCTCTTTAAAAATAGCATGTTTAAGGACAGCCATCCAATAAATTAAATTAATTCATTTAATTCATCCACTCTTCACTTCACTTAAGCTTCACAGTGTGCCTTGACCATAGCCACTGAAAATAGAATTTAATTTAATGATTTAATGCTTCAAAAATCATTAAATCTATCCTAAATGGGGCGCACTTTTTGACATGAAGGGGGCAGCCTTTAAATAAATTAAATTTAATTTTAATCCATTTAATTCTATTTCTTTTATTCCCTTTGGCTTTGTTGACTTTCTTCCATACTTGGGCGCCCTTTTTAGAAGAAAAATTAATTAATTTAATCCACTTTAAGGCTGCCATCTTCTCACCAAAGGGGGCGCACTTTTTTGCATAATAGAATTCTATTTTTAAGAATTTTTCACAATGGGATTCTTTACCCTGCAAGGCAGCCCCGAAATCCCATGATCCACTTAAGTGATTTGACTTTGACAATGGGATTATTTACCCTGCAAGGCAGGCAATAAAATCCCATGATTTCACTTAAGTCACTTTTCTTTTATTTCACCATGGGAATTTTTACCCTGCAAGGCAGGCAATAAATTTCCGCCTGCCTGCAGCCTCTAACTTTCCCACTGCAGCTTAAGTGAATTTTATATCACGGGAAAAAGTACCTGCTAGGCAGGTACAAAATTCCCACCTTGCTTGCTGCTTCTATTTTTCCCATTGCAGCTTAAATCCTTTGTTTTCCAAAAATGTGCCCAACCCCACAGGGGCTTTTCTGTGCACGACTTTGCTTTTTCCCAGTGATCCAGACCTCCGATGGTGACTTCCTCCGGCATAATGTGCGTATATGTTCTCCAGCTACTCCAGGCCAAGAATCGGGCTTACCCGGCAAAGGAATTGTTCTAGAGAAATTTCACAGAAAACGAAACGAGACAACACAAAAACACGAAAAATTGTCAAAAGTCACAAATAAAGCCTAGAACTTATTCTTTGTTAAAACCCTTCTAGTACATAGGAATAATGACATGTTCGATCATAACAGAGTTAAAACAAAGCGCAAATAGCCTCAAACGGGGCTCAAAATAATTAAATACAAATTTTCCACATACAAATCTCGACGACAGAATATAACAATTTTGGGCATCTCTTTAGGAATATTCGACACAATAAAAACTTTCAGGCTAAAATGGCTCTTTCAGGAATATTTCTGAAATCTGACAATCAATACAAGAACAATAAAAACACAAAGCTGACCCATTATTTTAAAAAGTACGAAAAATTTCAGATAGGGTAGTCGCAGATTTCAGGATGAAATGTTGGAAAAGGGGGTATCAATCTGGAAACACGATGATATTGCACTGCACTCTACTGTATTGTTTCTTGTATTGTTACTGGTGCTATGCATACTGCAATCAGTACTGTTTGGAATCTGTATCTCTACTCAAATCAGACAAAGAAACTCAAGTGAACTGTAGTATTGTATCTGGATCAAAATTGAAAACTACATGGGACATTCTCAAATCATGAATTGTGTAACTCAAATCCGGAACTGTCAAACCATGAAACTGTTGAACTACCTAAAATAACTCTGAAACCTATGTCTGTTGCAATCCAGAACTGTAAATTATATGCTGTCAACAGAGAAATGTTCACATTTGAGATTTTGTGTAATCTAAATAAATTTTGCATGAAGCCTTTATATGCCATTGATATAGTTTGCAATTTTTGTTATTGGACCACTGTATTGCACATGGACCTTAAGCTTCAAAGTTTATCTTCACTTTTGTGCTTCCCACCAAATGACTTTATAATCACATGCTCTCATATGTCAAAGGAAAATTGTAACCATTTCAGCCTCTTCGAACTTATAAATTCAAGGATTCTGTCCATAATTGATCAGCTGGAGGGAGGGCCAGATAAAACAGAGTGGATCTATTCCATAACCATTGTTAAAGAATATAGTAGTGGATTACGAAGGAGCTAATAAAGGGAGAGAAAGCTCTTATACCGGTAAAATGTACTCTTGTGAACGGCAATTGTTTAAAGAGCAATAAAGGGCATTCAAATCAGAGACTGGAGTTTTCCTATATAGGAGAAGTCAATACTTCTCACACAGCCAGGATCTCTCCAGCACACTCATTACCACAGCATTAACCAGGCACATAGCAGATTATGCAGACACACAAGAGGACCAAAATGTCTCCATCTCATATTTACAACTCCCGATTGTATAGTACAAAGAGGGAGTACCTATCGGTAGGTTTGGAAGGAAGTTTCCCAACCACCAAGATATAGTTGTGATCTCCTCAAATAAAGGAGAATAAACTAAATTTGTGCACAAAACAAATTGTCCATGCACAAATAGTTTCACCCCCAACAATAATCAAACAAATCCCAATTAAAGCTTAACCCTTTGGGAGTGTGAACACAAACATTGCTAAGTGGTTTGGAAAGATCCTAAACCACACCAACAAGTGTGAACACTCCAACATCCTGGTTGTCAGATTTCTTTAGGTAATTCCTTCATCTCTCGTGGGTTGGTTACTTCTGATTTTCAGTCTTCTTTTATGTTCATTCTCATTGCAATTTAAACTTAATATATGGTGTTTACTGTATGGAGAATAGAATACCATAGCTTGTATCCAAGTAGTTAAGACTTCCAGCATTAAAATCTGTGTTGATGAATTTTCCGAGTGGAATATGCAACACAATTACATTACAAAAAATGGGAAAACAATGGGATTTTAGTTTGAGGATATAAATACATTCAAAAACTTCTCATGTTGGTATAGAAAAAGATTATTTGAGATAAGCCAGAAAGGAAAAGCAAGCACCTGCATAGGAAATATTAATTTTCAAAAGGGTAAACCATACCAGAAGTTTTTAGTTTGTGTATAGCATAAGGCTGCATGCAACCTTAGAACTTATGGACACATTCTTGATTCAGTTTTGATGCTATTGCTTAGCACTTTAAAAAAAGAACTACTGAAAATGAATGTGAAACTTACTGAATCTTGTAATAGTTAATAAACTGGTCAAATCCAACCACGACTGCTCCAACCTACCATGAAAGCCACTCAAGTTGTTGAAACATGTCTAGGAGCTAAACAAAAGAAAATACAAATATATAGCAAGAGAGGCATAAAGATGTAGACAGCACATGCAAAAGGGGAAAAAATAGAAATTAAACATGAACAATATGATTCCCAAGTTCAGAAAAATACATCTTTGTCATGCTCTATAGAAAATCCAGGTCTGAATTGTATGCTTTTATCACCATCTTCCTGCCAAGAATAAATCTAACATATCATATGCACGTTCAGACTTTAATTTTCAACCCTAACACATTCTTCTTAAAACTAACCAGATATCTATTAAGCAGCTTTAAGCCCATAAGTTTAGGACATACTCTCTGTAATCCAATCTTTAGTAAAAGCACAAATTCAATCCTTAATAAATAAATTTAGAATGTTTTGTCTTGAAAACTATGTGGGTGTCATTCAACTTGAATATTTGATATGACAAATTATTTGTATATGAAATGCATAGTAGCAAGCAACATGATCTACATGAATTAGAGCATAATGCAACTGCCACTGTCTTTATATGTAAGAGGGCTCTAATTCATCTTTATATTTGACCAAAAACCACCTCAAACGAGATTAATGATTTTGAAAAATTCATCTTTATATTTGACCAAAAAACACTTGTAAGACTTGTTATATGATATATTTGTGCTAATTTGAATATTTAATTCAGTCATCTATATTTAGGCATCCTAAAAAATGTACCCATCATACACACTCAATGCAATAGTAATCAAAATTAAACAAGTCATTAAGCTGACAACAAAAGAGTGGATGTTTATCCAAGTAATAATTAATTATTACCCTCTATACCACATGGCTTCTGAATAACAGAGGCCAGAACTTTATTTGTGACCTCCACCTCATCACTGCCCCATGGGTGGTGAGAATTTGAAAAAGAATAAAAAAATTAACTCTGCAGCAAGGTGCTTGTCATCTGAGTCACTAGCAGCCTTAGACAGCGGATTGGAGTTGTTTTCTCTTTTCAAGTCCATTTCTCAATTACATGATTCGTTATATGGCATAGGAGGGACCATAGTTTACATACTCGGTGAGTAATCAGCGAGTCTGTGAATAATAGCATAATTTTCCTCTAGACAAATTTTTTTCTTATACTTGCGAGTCTACTTCTAAGTCCTTTTATGAACCATCTTTGCTTCAGATCATCCCCCGTGGACTAGTTCGGGACCACAAAATCATTCCATAAGTTCATCAGTTAAGGAACAGAAAGTCAGATCCGGATACAGGCCAACTACAATGTCAATCAACTGCCACATGTAATCCAGCTCTCAAATGTGAACCAACTGCCAAATGTGATCCGGCTCTCAAATGTGACCAACTGCCATATGGGGATGGGCTCTGACATACGAACCAGCTCATACAGAGGTCAGTTCCCACATGTTCATTAGCTGCCATGTGGGGGAAGCTCCCTCATGTGGGAGAACTACCACATATTGATGGACTCCCATGCATGGGAGGACTAACATATATAGGCCAGTTTCCACATCTAGGTTGGCTCTCACAAATGGGTTGGGCACCTCACTCACAACAGATGAGGTTATTTACTAGTGCCACTGGAACCATAGCAGCACTTTACAAAAAAACCTTCTTTAGATGAAAACAGAAAAATCACATGGTAATAGTAGAACCACCAACATGATAATTGTTTGTACTAGTCTTGTATGCGTGCCAAAATATTTTGAAGTGGTCGAGTGAAAGGAAATGACTATTAAGATGACGTATTTCACGAAAAAAACCTGCACACTTTCTCCATTGAGCAAGAAGTAAAGGGAATTAAATAAAGGGTAACAAATGATCCTGCCATGTCAGACTGGAGGAAGAAGAATGAATAACATCCACTCTAAATTCATTCCTTAGTTCATTACATGTTGATGTCCCTGTTATTCCAGAATCCAAATTGATCCTGGTGACCAAAGGTTGCGGAAGCAGATGGCTCATTATGGTCATTTCACAATGTCAAGTTATGTTTATGCTACTGTTTTGTACGTGAATATCGGAAATGCATGCTTGTGTTTTTCTAAACTTTTGAACCCACCATTATTGTTGAAATTTTGAATTGGAGCTTTCTCATGTATGTTTCACCCATGCAATAGGCACAAACATTGCCCACAGCAATTCCCGGACCATAAAAGTTGAAGAAGATGAGAGGGTCCTTATCCAAGTATTGTCCAGATGGGTGCAGTATATATGGTTGTGCTTCTAAGTGTTACCAACCTCCCATAGATATCCTCTATACAAATGTCATGTCCCCTTTTCGAGCTAACTCCAATTGAAGACCTTAACCCATTTTCTCCCCGTGGGTTTAAGGAGAAAGCAAGGGGAAGATCTGAGCTTCGTAGTTGCATCATTATTTTGATAGTTATTTCATTTATATAATTATGTATTCCTATTGGGCGATTAGCGCTCCAATAGATGGCTATGTAATTAGGAAATAAAATAAGTATTTGTGGCATGTAGGCTCAATACTTAATGAACTTTTAAAAGATCCTCCCTTAAGAGGTCGGCATGTTGGCTAGATTTTCTGCACAGTTGAAAACCTAGGCAATCATGAGATAAATCTCCCTCATTTACCGGTGAGGCTCCCGTGTATGATTTTTATCAATTATGGATCTGAGTAACTGTTTGTGGGTTTTACTTTAATTACAAAGTTCATGAGCCATAGCTAGACAATTCTCGGCAAGTAAGCAATTGTAAAGAAATATTTGCAAAAGGGGGAAATAATTGAATACGAAAGTTGCGCCTTGTCCTTTTTCATGTCTGCATGCGCACTAATTCTTTTGTCTTTGATCCTCACCAAACTGGACTGGGAGTAGCCGGATCTGAAGAAGCAAGTCAATCTGAAAACAAGTCGGATCTAGAAACAAGTTGGATCCGAGCGAGCCGGATTTTTCCTTCGCCTTGTCTTCTCTTTTATCCTTGAGCTTTTGCGAGTTCTTCTCCAAGACATGCATCAATGCAATGTCCGTCAGTAATAACTCATCATTTTTATTTTTAATTGCATATGAGCAATTAAAAATTATGGAAAGCACTCCAGGTGAATGCAACTTCAATGAAGGCTTCAACTGGAAGATTGGAAGCACCTACACAAGATCCTGGAAGGAATTTTCCACGCACTGACTTCTTCACGGGCTGCGTTCGAAACAAAAGGATAAAGCCTTTGTGCCGGAAGCTTTTGCAATTATGAGATCTCGGATCTGGATCTCGCATATGGATTTGCATCCACACTGCATCCGGATATGGATTTGCACTGCATAACAAACTCAGCAAATCGGGCTATGGATGGAAAAGTTGCAGCTCGAATACTTCCACCGTTTAATGCACGCATGAGTGAAGGATCTGTCTATCAATTCAAAAGAGGTTCTCGAGCCTAGATCCGTGTCTCCAATATCTCGCAAATTTAGAAGTGATGCATGACTCAGTTGTGCTTTCTTTTTCTTCTTACTTGGTCGGATTTCTTCGAAGTTGGTGCGAGATCCGAATAATTCTTCGATTTGGAGGATATATTCAATGTATTGGACATTGATTAGAGCTCTTTTTCTTTTTGTAAAGCACTTATAATGGATTCTGCAATTAATTCGCATAAAAAATGGCCACCGGAGCATGAATAGAGAATTTTAATTATAAAAATCTGCACTTTTTAAGCCTCTTTTTAAAAAATTGATGTTTAATTTGCACATAAAGAGAGCGTGAATCTTTTCAACACATGAGCACTTGTATCACTTATGCAAACAATTATGCAGACAAAAATCAACCTCCTTCAATGCATGCGCCAAAATTGGAAGCTTTTAGCCTTGGTTTCACCTTTGTCTAAGCAAAAATCTTCTTCAAATATGGGGCGCACTTTTCCTCCTGGCTGCAATTCTTTACCTGTGAATTAAATAATTCATCCTTATGGCAGCCCATGCTTATATAACCCTCATAATTCTATAATTAATAATTGTCCTTCCTATTCCTGACAATTAATTAATTAAAAATCATGCTCTTCTCTTTAACTGGTGTGTAAAAATAGCATGTTTAAGGACATTCATCCAATAAATTAAATTAATTCAATTTAATCATCCACACTTCACTTCACTTAAGCCTCACAAAGTGTGTTTTGACCATAGCCACTGAAAATAGGAATTTATTTAATGTTTTAATGCTTCAAAAAATATTAAATCTATCCTAAATGGGGAGCACTTTTTGACATGAAGGGGGCAGCTTTTAAATAAATTAAATTTAATCAATTTAATCCATTTAATTCTATTTCTTTTATTCCCTTTGGCTTTGTTGACTTTCTTCCACGCTTAGGCGCCCTTTTTAGAAGAAAAATTAATTAATTTAATCCACTTTAAGGCTGCCATCTTCTCACCAAAAGGGGCACACTTTTTGCATAATAGAATTCTATTTTTAAGAATTTATGACTGGATTCTTTACCTGCAAGGCAGCCCCGGAAATCCCATGATCTACTTAAGTGATTTGACTTTGACAATGGGATTATTTACCTGCAAGGCGTGCACGATAAAATCTCATGATTTCACTTAAGTCACTTTTCTTTTATTTCACCATGGGAATTTTTACCCTACAAGGCAGGCAATAAATTCCCGCCTGCCTGCTGCCTCTAACTTTCCCACTGCAGCTTAAGTGAATTTTATATCACGGGAAAAAGTACCCTGTAGGCAGATACAAAATTCTCACCTTGCTGCTTCTATTTTTCCCATTGCAGCTTAAATCCTTTGTTTTCCAAAAATGCGCCCAACCCCGCAGGGGCTTTTTAGTGCACAACTTCGCTTTTTCCCAGTGATCCAGACCTCCGATGGTGACTTCCTCCGGGCATAACGTGCGTATATGTTCTCCAGTGCTCCAAACCAAGAATCGGGCTTACCCGACAAAGGAATTGTTCTAGAGAAATTTCACGAGAAAAACGAAACAGACAACACAAAAACACGAAAAATTGCCAAAAGTCAAAAATAAAGCCCAAAACTCATTCCTTGTTAAAACCCTTCCTCCGTATATAGGAATAATAACATGTTCGATCACAACAGAGTTAAAAAAGTGCAAATAGCCTCAAACGGGGCTTAAAATAATTAAATACAAATTTCCCATGAGACAAATCCCGACGACGAATATAACAATTTTGGGCATCCGGGTATTTGGCGAAAAAAGGCTAATATGGCTCTTTGAGAATATCTTGACGCAATACAAGAACTTTCGGACAATAAAAACACAAAACGACCCATTATTTTAAAAATACGAAAAATTTCGGATAGGGTAATCGCAGATTTCAGGATGAAATATGGGGGACACCAAATCTTCTGAAAGAATCTTGAGCTCTGATCACCTTTAGACAGATTAGTAATTAAAAATACTGGATAGCTTTTCAAAACCCTAGGCCTAGGGAAAGATCTGGCAAGAAGAATGAATAGACTATAGGAATTGCCGGAGAAAACAAACCAAAACACAGACAAAAAGAAATAAAACAAAACAAAAGAAGTTACAGCAATTGCTTGAAAATTTCTCCAATTAGCTGATCTGCAAAAATTCTTCCCCCAGTGAATGTTCTATGGTAATAATGATGGGGTGAAGTGCTTTATATAACCTAAATCCTCCAATTTTAGCTCAATCTATTTTTAAAATAACTTTATTTATTTAATAAATAAATAAATAAAATTCTCTTAGACAAAACCTGGCGAAGGGATAGAGTGAGTTTTAGCATGTGGGTATTTGGGGAATTTGGCTTTTATGACTCTCTGGGGATACCTTAGAACAATGCAAACAACTGCAGGCAAAACAAACACAAAACACCCCACTACTTTAAAAAGAACGAAATTTTTTTAAAAGAGGTAGTCCCTAATTTCAAGGTGAAATCTCGAGGACACCATGGCCTTTTTGGATTGCATTGTAATAAGCACCCCTTATGTCTATATAAGGAGGCCACTTAGTCATTTGTAAGGATGTTTTTGGTGAATCTATCTTATTGGTGAAGGTTGTTTGTTGAAGCACTTTCTCCACATCATTCAAGGACAAAAACCCTTGAATCGAGTACCTCCCAAGGACAAAAACCCTTGAATTGAGTACCTCCTAGGAAGAAAACCCTTGAGGAGAGGGTAGTATGGACAAAAACCCACATTATCTCATTTGTGTTGATCTTATTGCTGGTTATAACAGATTTATGCCCTAAGCGACTTGCTTAGAGGTATGTTTTCAAGGATATTGTTGGTTTCTATGTGATTTCTTTGCATGGTTGAGCTCCTATGATTTATAAAGGTGAAATCTTCCATTTTATCAATTATTGGTGCAAATTATATTTAAATTCAAGAGGGGCGACCTATATTGGAGTGATGTTTTGGTATGTGCGGTGACATTTTGGCAAATCTAAAATTATCATCTTACTCTATATTTTATACGACCGATATCTCAAATTTCATGATTTTTGGTGCTTTCTATGTTGAGTTATGAATTTGTAAAGATACACTGCAGACAAGGATTTTATGAAATTCAGATCTTCATAACTATGGCATTAAAAACAGATTTCTTGCGTTACATGATTGTTGAGGCTATAATATAATTTTAGAAATTCAAGTGGGGTTAATTGAAGGGCTTTGAAGGCTCAAAGGTGAAGTTGAATTCCACAAACAGTTCGCTGCCCTAGAATATTGCAAAAATCAGATTACTTTGAGTTGGCTGGTTTCTAAAATCAGATCTAGAGATCTTTGGTTTTGAGCTGATTACCTTAATTTTCAGTTTTATCCCCAAAGGGGACATTACAACAAATTTAAGACATATTGATTTCCATATAATTAGAATAAGGTTTCCGCATGGTGCCCTTGTATGAGAGTAATGGAACTTGAAGTTTGTCGACCTATTTCTTTTAGTTGCCAATAATAAGATAGACCGAACTAGACAGCTTATCTCCAACATACTAGAATATGAAAAACAAAGAAGCATATTGATTGGCTTGAACCTTGACAATTCTTTTACTAGAAGCATCTTTAATACGGGTATAATTCATTATGATCTTGTTAACTTGATTCTTGTAGCATATATAGCTAGTTACTTATAGGGAGTACTAAATAATGCTTGGACTAGGACATAGCTCTCTTGGTAGGATTCAGATAGATGATTGACATTTTTGACATCCATACATGTCTTTTGTTGATGTCTTAAAGCTGTATAGAACCAAATAATGCTTGGATTAGGACATAGCTCATGTTGGCGAGGATTTGGACGGATGTTTGATGGGTTAATATCCATGAATATTTCTTGTCGATGTCCTAAATCAATATAGAACCCTACACCTTGAAAATGCTTTTTTAGGTTTCCTAAAATATATTGAAAACCTAGACCTTATGCATGCTTACTACTGACGTCCTAAATCCGTAGTCTGACACGAGGATTAGCGGAAATCTATTAGGGGAAATTATATTTAGATAATCCTTGTTGAAAACTTGAAACAATGCCTAGCAATGAATTTAAATGGCACTAATTATACTGGCAATGATTGGATGATTTTTCGGTAGAAATATACTCCTTATGTTGATGATTTTACGATTTTTAATCACAAATAGAAGTGGTTCTTAAATCAATGTTCTAGAAGGAAAAAGATTGGAACGAAAATTTACAACATTTTTCATCTTGCAACTTAAGATTGAGAGGTAGAGTGGAATAAATCTTCCAAAATTGCTAGGCTTTGACAACTATACAAAATAGCACCAAAGGTTTGGCTCTAATGGCATTGTCAATGAGCTTAGTTCCCAAGCGAAAAAATGAATGTAAATCCCTCATACTAGGCTAGTAATTTTATGTGTATACTTATGGAAATCGAATATTCTTTTGATGGGTAAAATCTTAAGGCTTGTTTGTACAATATTATATGGATGTCAAGCTTTTAAAAGCAGTGTTAATGCATTGATAATCACTTGAATAATCCTCTACAGTGATTGTTGTGATCTACATCACTAAGGGTGGTTATGCTGTGTTTGTTTTGCAGGCTCACTAGTTGTGGATCTATAATAAATCACAAATGGAAATTGTGTGTGGCAATACTACATATGCAGGAAACAAGATCACTTTGTTTAAGTGTCGGGCTGACTCGAAAGGTACAGTAGACACACTTTTGGTGGTGGTGCCCTATCTCCAATGACATTCTGATTCCCCTGACCAACACATAAAATTTGCATTTATGAACATGATACATGCAAACTATTGGCACTACCAATGATATGTTTACGGTATTGAAACTTAAAATGAGGAAATTCAAATGCAACATCTTGATCTACTCTCTGAACATTTGAATGTTAATAAAGTAAAAGGACAGATCTGATCTCTCTGGTAACATTCAAGCACTAGTGACCTTAACGAGGCCCGCCACCACTGAACAGGACACTGGTTAACCAGCACCCAGCTTACTCTGGAGTCTGCAAACTTGTCTGGGATTGCATGAGCTGGCTACACCCACCTCAGAAAAAGAATAAGATGGCATACTTGGTAGCGTCATCATCAATGTCACCCATCCACCGTGGCAACTCAACAACCATAGCAACCCTCCCTTATAATGTTTTTTCTTTTTCACAGCTCCTTTCTCCACAATAACACTCCCCTAGAATGTCTATCAGATCCTATGTTATTTTCAACACTTATCCACCTAACCACGTTTCTCCTTGTTTTCCATTTCATACTAACATGTCCATTCCAAAATCACACTTGCACCCCCTTTATGTAATTATCCTAAAGTTGGCTTTGCTCACTACATTAAAATTTTCCTTATGAATAACTGATTTATTTTTTAATGCCCTACAGCCCTTGACCTGATCATCCCGTGCACTTTCTCTAGGAGATTAATCTCCCCAATCCCCATCTCCCTGAGCTATTTTTTTCCCACGCTCACAAAGATTGATACAAATATTACTTTCCAAAGTATGTATATAGGCATCCCTGATATCCCTTCTCATTTTCATGTTGCTATCCCTGACACCCATCCCATGTTATTCACCCCTACTCTCACCTAGTTGTTTGTATATTATAAATCCATGCTCGCAATACACTCATTTGAACCCACTGAATCCCTATTGGTCTCCTCTCCACAGCTGTCAATGCTTTTGCACCTATATGATGTGGGATATTTCCATGAGAGCACATAAAATCAACCACCATAGTAATTACCCTACATACCAATATATTTTGATTAGATTTCACTGTTACTTGAACTGCATCTGCTCCTGAGAGGACATCTTCACACCTACCAGCAAATAGCAATGGGGCTTCCTCGTCAACATAAATGTATTTTTCTTAGACTTCGCCATTACTTCAATTGCATCCGTGCCTTGAGAGAACATCTTTACACCTACCACCAAATAGTAATGGGGCTTTGTCATCACCATATAAGGCTGATTAGGTGCCAATAGAAGGCAATGAGGATGACTCGTTCATACTCCACATGTGTTTCAACAAGCTTAGGGGTTTAAACTTTATAGTATATACCATAGTCATGAGACTCAGACTTGGCAAGTACTCGACAAAACAATTTTTTACTCAGATTTGGACTCAACAAAAGAACTCTACCAAAATTCTCTAATTTTAGACAGTCTAATATGTAACCAAAAAAATTAATGGTTTTTTTCATTTCCAAGTGTTTTTCTAATTTATATTTATTTTTTAAAATTTTGGCAGATTAGTCTGGACTCAGCGAGTACTCCCCAAGACTGACAGCTAATTGCCGGGACTCATCGAGTCTCATAGATATGATCTATACAAACAGCATGCCCTTCAGATTCAACAAGCCAGCATCAGACTCCCTTTTCCTGTGATGTCAACTGATTTCGAAGGCAATATAGGGCATAAAAACCTGGCGGCATGCAACTTGGATTTGAATCAATAAGGGAGATTTGGAATTTACACAAGTCACAGATCTGATCATATCATCCCAACTCTACTCAAGCGACTCTACAAGGTCCAAAATAACAGTGCCTGAAGACGGCCCTATGCTTAATGACTTGGCTATAAAGAGGACAAGGAGATTTTACAAATGCAGGTGTTTGTTCAGTGATATCATGAATTTGAAAGTCTATAGGAGGAGGAAAAAGCAGTCTAAAATGCAGTCATCTAATGTTTGTGCCCAGCTCAGGCAGAATGTTGCAACTGAGCAACAGCCTGTAGAGATTGATGGAAAATATCAGGATGTGACTTGTCTCACGTTAATCCTCCTAATGTCCTTCATCAAAACCCCATTCTGGGCATCTCTCAGGTGCATATGTCTCATCAAGTATTTCAAATTCTTAAGTGCTGTTGCTTCTTCTCTGATCAGATCCCAATCTTCTTCACTTTACCCAAAACAACACACCAAAGTATATTCACTTATAGACATTCATTGCCAAGCACTCATATGCAGTCTAACATGCCGTCCACTATGATATGCCTCCACCTAATCCACATTCTTCCGGTGGCTCTTCTTTTCATCTACGAGACTATAGTTTTTGGCCAGTATGGTAGTCAAACTAAATGGAATAAAGCTTTCCCATTGCATAATCAGGCCATCCATTCACCCCCTCGCCTTGCCCCAAATGAGTCCCATGGAGCTCAAAGCATATTCAGGAAATGCCCATGATACATATAGCCCTGATCAAGGCTATCTATCAATAACTTGGAGGGCAGCATCCAGCTTCTAGGCAAGAATATAGGGTAATATGGTAATCAGTCTCCCGGCTAGAGAGCTGCATTGTTTGGTTTGTAAATTGTATGCAGAAAACAAGAGAAATACATCACCCACTTGCTGCAGAACAAGTACCACTCAAGTGGGCCTGATGATGATGGTGTGTGGACTCCATAGTCGAGGCTACAGGTTTAAATCCAGAGGGGGTAAGATTTGTATGGCTTGTTGAACAATATATAAGGTAAAATGGAAAAACAATCAGCTTGTGAGCTTCTACAAGGGGGTTTCATACACCAAATTGGTGTGTTGCTTGGCAGTGACCTATAAAACTACCTTTACCATTTACCTTTAACAACAGCACCAAATTAAAACAATAGAAAAACTCATCATGTGTGAACCAGCCAAGAAAGGGTGGCTGAGCTCATGGAGAACAGAGTGGAACCACAACCTGCACCCAAAAAGCATACCACTCCAGTGAAAGCTCTAGCACAACAAAAGTTCAGGTCATGGACTGGAATGTACTCATTTACGGGCAAAAAGGTTAGGCAGGCCGCTAGCAATTGGCAAACTCAGGTTCCTGTGGAAAAGGAGACAACACCGCTACAAATTTCAGGGCCTTCGTGGAGGCCCTAAGAAAGCTCTTCAAGTAATGGTTGATTATGGGATACAATGCTTAATGCTGCAGATCAACCAAATGTCCAATATTTTTGTCAGAAATGTTAATGTTTATGTTGTGGATTTTAACCACAACGCTGCAAATATGTCTAACTTACGTGATTGTAGACATAAGTGTTGTTATTACCTGCTCGAGTTAGGTTCGATTGTAGCCCTTTATTTATTGGATGTTCTCTGTACACATGGGTTTTAGCTTTTGAGGTGGCGGTTTGGAGGGTAAGGGATTTGAAGCTTTGATCATAACACTCGCCTCTTTGTACTTAGGATTAAACTGGTACCCTGCTTTTGATTTTAATCAGGGACTCTAAGATGTAGTTCTCCTCCTTTTTTATGTTAAGTAGTTGATTTTTATCCAAAATAAACAAAAAGAAGAAGCAAACAACTGAGACAAAGTGAAAGAAATATAGATGAACACTGAAGGCATGGAAGGAAGGATGAATACGCGAATGCAATGACAATGAGAAATTGATCCTGATTTATTTATCTATTTAATTATTTTCATTTATACAATTAAATAATGTAAAAGTTTCAAGAAACACTAATGATTTAATAAACTGGCCTAAATTTAAGATATTAAAAATAACTTGTAATCAATACATATGGAGAATGTCTATTGTAATACAGGTAGGCAGTTTGTATAAACCTGATCATTAGAAGTCCTAGATCTCAATCTCTTCAAAGTTCAAACTTTTAAAGGCTGCTAGATTTATCAACCTACACACGTCAGTACTCAGTACAATAAATACAATATAGTTGTTTATCTCTTTATTTAGAGTTGAATCACGGGAAAGTCTGATCAAAATACCATTCAATTAATAATAACTCTGTGATTTCCCCATTAGAAATGGACACTAGAAGAATCAATGGAAGGACCAACATGAGTGCAATAAGAAAGAGACATTGATCCTGATATATTCATTTTCATTCACAGACTTAGTTAAACAGTTTATAATTTCCAAAGAAACACTAATGCCAACACAAATGATTTAACAAACTGGTCTAAATTTGAAATGTGCCAAGCTACTTATAAGCAACACATATGGAGAATGCCTATTGTACTGTAGGTATGAAGTTCTATAAAGCTGATCATTGCCTTTCCTAAACTTGAATCTCTTCAAATTCAAACTTTTAAGGGCTGGTAGATTTATAAACCTACACAAATCAATATAATACAGAATGTGACCATCTATTTATCTACAGTTCAATCAATTAATAATATCATTCAATAAATAATAACCCGTAAATTTTTCTATATCTAGGCATTCTGTTGCTTGAAACCTGGTCCTGCTACCCGTACAGATTCAAAACAGAAGAACCAGGACAACTTTGACCTTACCTTCTTTCTT
The DNA here is from genome assembly GCA_018340775.1 of Taxus wallichiana var. yunnanensis. Classification (NCBI taxonomy): domain Eukaryota; kingdom Viridiplantae; phylum Streptophyta; class Pinopsida; order Cupressales; family Taxaceae; genus Taxus; species Taxus wallichiana. Next base: position 848,065,557 of record CM031234.1, read on the forward strand.
CTTATCTTTTCCTAATACAAGCTAATTTAAAATGCTTTTGTACTTTCTAATCCATGACATCCTATTCAGCTATGTCTAGACAAGATATGCGCAATCTTCATAAAGATCAACTCTTGAAAATTATAAATCCTTAGATTGATACTCCCCTATCAGAACCTGGCTTTCAAAGCTGGAGTAATTCCAGGCCGCCTAATGATGCTTCTGTACTTTGTGAGAAGGAAGAAATAGTTCAACATGTCTTCTGAAAATGTCGTATTGTATAAACATTTTGGAATGGATTTTGTCAAAATATATTTCCTTCTTGTTAAGTTGGAAACACATAGATGGTTTAGTAGCACGCGGAAGGAAGTTTGAAATGCAATCCATCTAGATTGTATTTGTAGATGCATAGGTGCAAGGTAACCTTTCATGGAGATACATCCAGCCTGTCCAGCCTCCAACTTAATTGATCAGATTGTAGCCAGAATGGATATATCTAGGAAAGGTTTGTTTCTTGTTAATGAAAAGGCAATTTCGTATGAAATTGAGGGAAAAATCCCAATTTAAAATACAACGGATACAGATTTACATTAATCACCATAAAACCAAGCAGTCATAGAGCAGCAAAAATGGCTTGAACCGAACACAATGCTCACTGTTCCGGATTTACAATGACACCCCTATAACCAGAGAACCATGAAAGAAAGAAACTGGCTAAGAATCTGTATAATATTGAACCACTGAATCAAGAGAAGAAAAACATAGAAGTACAACCAAAGTGCACTATTTAATACCAGTATTTAAAATGAAATAAAATGTAGTTTGGAATCAATATTAATTGGAGTGTTAGTAGCGTTAGAAGATGTGAACAAAGAAGGAATGAAGAGAAACCCGAATACACACTTCATAAATTGTGTGTACGTCATTTTATTAAGGGATAGTTACAAATGGTTGAGGAGGTTACAACCGAACATTAGTCAATACATAACTAATAGTGACTTAATTATAAAAGGTAAGCCTTATATTCTAATACCCCTATTAAGGAGTACTGTACAGAAAGCCAAAATAAATACACTGACAGAAAACAGAACCATGTATTCTTCTGAAGCTTTCTGCTTGGAAACAGTTCTTTGACCAGGTAGAACTCCATCAAGCTGCCTCATAACCTTCATAAAGGTGTAGCTCCTAAGTTGAATTCCCAAGTTCCCGGATTCCACCTCCCCAAACTCCCGAATTACGAACCTCCCGAATTATTGGACAACCATCCATATTGAGTGACATCCACAGTGCTCCATCAAGTTGTCTCATGACCCTCATAAGGGTATAATTCCCAAGATCCACAAACTCTCACCAAACTAATGAGCAGCCATCAATGCTAAGTTTCATCTCTTCCTATCTTCAAAACTTGGGCTTCTTTAAAAATGTAGTTTTCATCAGCGAATTTTTCACGCATTTGATTTTGCTTTATTCCTTGCTATAAATCCCATAAGTGACTTTCTCCTGGTCATCTCACAGGAATGTTGTAATATCATGGGTAAAACTGCGAGAAGCAGTAAGTATACAACTTTTTTGACGAGTTTCCCAATCAAAACCATTATGAGGCCTACATTACCTGTCCACCAGTGCATCTTCAGCTCTAGAATGAAGATAGTTTCTATTGTAAATTCTCTTCAAATCGCAACAGCAATCATTCAAATACGACTGCCTCCTTGAAATCCTTCAAAACCGTCTTATCTTCTACTCAGATTTTTTTCATTTTTGATGTGCCCTCGATGCTCTTTGACCTCAAACTTCTGCCCTCATTTTTTATCATGAACAGTGTCTGCATTTCGCGACTCAAGCAACAGTTTTTCTGTGTGATACAAACCTCTAATAATCGTGACAAGCAAAAAAAAGTGAAGACTGTATTTGCAATTTTGTTCATGCCCTAAACGCCTAGTTCTTCAAATAAAAACTTGCGAATAGATCTTGTTTCTCTGTCTATCGTGCAGTAAGTGGGTGCTTTAAAATTTTAAATGAATAAATTTGCGATTTCTGTCTACCGTGCCCCAAGCAGGTGCTTCAAATGAATAAATTCGCAAATAAAGTTTATTGAATTCATTTCCTCTTCCAAAACTTGCGACTAGTGTTTTTCTTAGGTGTCAACTGTAGATCTCCTTCTCGGCTGTATTTTCACTAACAGTCTTTTACACGAACTGTATTTGGAGAAAACTATAACAGGACAGTTGCATGAACTCGCAACTACCATACCTCAAACTATGAGTTCTTCATGGCTCTAATACCAATGTTAGAAAATGTGAACAAAGAAGGAATGAAGAGAAACCGAACGTACGCTTCATAGATTGTGTCACTCATTTTATTATGCAAGGGATAGTTACAAAATGGTTGAGGTTACAACCAAACATTAGTTAAGACATAACTAATAGTGACTTAATTATAAAAGGTAAGCCTTGTATTCTAATAAGCAGTCTGAGGCATTACAAACAGTAACAGTCATAGAAGCATGATTAAGCTTCCTAGCTGATATTCAACTAGGTGTGATTGCTGTTCCACATTCACAGTATGCATACAAGATTCCTGAAGAAAAATGCCAGGAATTCTTCAATTACTAGAACCATGTAGGGATCTTCTGCCTTCAACATTGCAGCATAGCAGTAAGCCCCTTCCTTTACAACCATGGCATTGAGATTAGGTAGACAATCACTAAGACCTTGAATTTCTCAGAGAACTTGGCATATTACTATCCACGCATCATTATCCCACAAATCTTGGTTCAATCCAAGGGTTTATTCAGTTTCCTGCAGATGGTACTCAGTGCTCAATTGCTCTCCAGTGTCTTCTATGCTTTGAAATTGGCGGTTGACACTGTCCAACCACGAATCGAAGGCCCCCAAGTGGGTTGCTAAAATGTAATTAATTTTAAAGAACAATCCAACAAATATATAGACATTAAACCTGAAGCAGTGGTTGCAAGGATAAATTATGATAAATGGGGCAGGTGGTGCTCAGTAATGCAAGGGTGTCAAATATATGCACAATACTGAATGTTCAAAGATTAGAAAGGGCCCTCTCCATCCAATTATGGTGAAATTCAATGGGTGCAGCATTGTGAAGAAGTTGGATAACATCGTGCCTTTGTAAAGCAATGGTTAAGCATTGATGTCAGTGCTCTTCTTTGAGTCGTCCTTTTGTCAGTTTGTTGTGTTATGTTTGTGGAGCCTATTTTCATGTTAGAGTGTGGTACACCTTCTATGTGTTACACTTGGGTATTTTCATGGGTGGTTTATTAACCCATGGGTAATGGGTAACCGTTATGGGCTGTTTTTGGGCCCATGGTTTTTCGGTACCCATTATTTTGATACCCACGGTTTTTTTGCCCATGGTTTTGATACCCACGGTTTTTTGCCCATGGTTTTGATACCCACGGTTTTGTATCAAACTGCTTAAGCAATTGTCTATTTATATGGTCTTATGCATATGATACATAGACAAGCAAATGTATTGTAGATGTGTTTTGAATTCGGGTGTGAATTCTGTAGAGTTTGTTGAGCATAGCTCCAAACGGATCTGGGTATTGTATTGAGAGAGTGGAGGCTTGTAATAAAATCTAAGCAAGTGATTCTTGGTGGATGTAGCCCAAATTGGGTGAACCACGTTAAATCTTGTCTCTCTGTGTTGTGTTATTTATTCTGCACTTTTATTTGAGATCTGTAATATTTTCTGCATATTAGTTTCTACTGTTGTGATTCTGTAAGGGATTATTCCGCATATTTTATCTCTTATTTCCTAACATGTTGCAGGTTTAAAATAGATGTGTTATGGATGGATATAAATCCATGTTTGCATTCTACCATCAATTGCTTACCCAAATATATACTTCCTTGATGGCTGTTTATTACTGGCTGAGGCATGCAAGAAACTTAGGAAGACACAAGATCTAGTATAGGATCCATTTGAGTTCTTTCAAATATATAGATCAGCTAATGGATTTTCCAATTAATAGATCTAGTGGAGAAGCCCTGTTTATTAGGATGATCAGACGTTGAGATTCAGTGCAGGATGCATGTGGCATCAGTTTGCTCCATTTAATTGGATCTGCCTCCATTTTAACCCCAATATTAACGGATACATGTGTGACGCCATTGATGCATCTTTAAATGCAAGCAACATAATATAAGAAATTCCAATGGTGTCAACTTTGAGTGGTTGGTTTTCCAGTAGGTGTACTGCCTCATTCATATCTCCCTTGATCTCAACAAGGGTGATGTGTCATTTAAGCAGGTACTTGCAGCAACACATGGAAATATATGAACTATTTGTTAGATGATATGAGAAAGAGGATGAAGAGAAACTGAAAGGCACACTAAGACATGTGCTTGTCCGTCATTTTATTAATCATAAAGTAGTTACATTCAGGTGAGGTAGTTATACGTTGTATAACATTAACTAATTTAATTAGTTAATGTTTACATAATGACTTAATAACTTTAATATCCCCCTTAATGACTAATCCAGAAACTACTCCAAGTTTTCCCAGAAATTTTACAAACACGATGGGACCAAAGGATTTAATCATTAAATCAGCAGGCTGCTCCATCAATATTAATTTGAAATCTGCAGTTTTATGATGCTTTGCTTCTGTCCAAGACACCAACGTATGAGCTTTGGTTGAGACAAAAGCCGAGAAAGATCACTAACAGTAACACATAGATCCAGTCATGTAGGCATAAGATATATCAGGCTGCCCACCAATTGTCAATAGGGTGATTCTTCGACCGGTGAAGAATCATCATTAGCTGATAACTTCAGCCCAACCTCCATAGTTCTAGTTCTGAAATCAGAATCTCGGAGATGCTGATCATTGTGAATATACCAGGTTTGTGGAACCCAAGTAAGTTCGTATAGAGACTTAATCAATCTACAAACCAAATGATTGTGACCATGTACCTGAAAATCTTCAAGCTGCACCAAGTAAACCTCCTTGTCCAAATCTCCGGAGAGAAGCAACTAAAATGTGACCATCTTGGCACCATTTGTAGTAGGAGCAAAGAACTTCCTCATACTCTTTTCCCTTTTATTGTGAAAAATTTTCACAAAAAGACAAGCCTTGTACTTCTCCAAAGTACCAACAGCTTTGCTTTTGACTATATCCACCCATTTGTATCCAATGGGTAATTCCACCAACACACCTGGCAATAAGCAGTAATTCAACCAACTTTGGATTAACAACCTTGTCTGCATGTCATCTCCGAGCTAATGCCTTTGATTGAGTTGTTTTTCCTACCATCTCACCATGAGTGGCTTTTCCTAGATAGTGGATAGTGGATAGTGGATAGTGGAGTCACCTTGTGATCCTGGATAGTGGAGTCACCCTTCACAATTCTTTGAGTGGCTTTTCCTGCCAGCTCACCATGCGCCTCCTGCGCATCCTATAGTCAAGCCATTTCATCCAACCCACACATGAAGCATTTCAGCCTGCTGCACATCATGTATGGTGGATATCCCCTCCACAAGCAGTGCCTATATGTTGACTAAAGTAGGTTCAACAAGCATATAAGGAATTTCATCCTCTAGCACATCTGTATGGTAAAGTCGCCCTCTACGTTTGCTTTTGAGTTGACTGTGCAGAGTTAACAAGCCTAAACTGCCACCTTGCCTAGTGCCTAGGGCAATTATCTGTTCCTATTTCACATCCGACACAATACACTACTTTGTGGAGAAATTCACAATAATGTTGGGGTTTTCTATTTAAGTGACTAATAGACAGCAAATCTTTATGCATGCTTGGAACATACCCAAGATATCTTACTCTGAAGTTTACGTTGTTCATCACTATACGAATATCCCCTATCCCCTCTACTACAAGTGACTCTCCATTAGCTAATGAAATGAATCAGAAATCACAATAAGTAAATGTTATAGTCCCAATGACACAAGAAAAATGTTTGAATGCACTGGAATCAATGAACCAACAACTGGTAGCTCAATCAATTGAGCATGATGATGTGCAAACACACTCTTCCTCAAAATCCCATTCATTTGCAACTGTTGCCACATTTTCCTCATCCTATGGTTTTTGTTGTGTTGGGAAAGACCATATTGTTGCTTGCCCAATCCTTTTGGCATGCCCAACCTTATGACAGTAATGACATTTCACTTAGTATTTGCAAGATTCACGAGGGTTAGGTTTCCACTTCCCTTTGACTGAGTAGTCAATGCACTCTCTGATTGTCCAAAATTGACTCAATAGCTTGTGTTTTCCTGTTTGCTTCTACAGCAAATAAGAACTAACTTGATCAAAAGTAAGGGTTTGGCGTTCCGCATTCAAATCTAGAGCCTCCACAAATGTTCATAGGAGGGTAGAAAACTATTCAGACCAAGCGCAACCAAATCCTTGTCATCCACCTTTTTGTTGATAGCATTGAGCTGGTCTCGGAGATCTTTCATCCGAAGAAGATGTTCTAATAGGGACCCACCCTCATGCATCTTTGCTAAAAACAACAAATTCCACAGGTACAAATAATGGCTTTTCTCTGAATTTAATACTTGCTCTTCGGATTAGTCCAAAGCACACGTAGCTTAGTGGCATTCTGAACCTCAGAATCAAATCATCTAACATGGACAACTTCAACAATAGCAAGGCCTCCTTATGACACTTGTCATAATCCATAAAATTCATAATAAGACTTCCTTCAGTGCCGAGAATGATTTTATGGTAGTCCCAATACTCTGCGATTGTCAAAAATTGTGTCTCCAAACATTGCAATTTTGGCCAACTAACTTTTGCGCTTCTAGCGGAACCAAGGTTTGAATATTGGCCATACTAAAATCCATGCAAAAATAATGCAAAGTCTAAACAGCGACAAAACACAGCACCTGAAAATCACGAAATGAATTAAAAACATGATTTTTGTCTATGCAAAAATATTTCTCGTGCCCTCTTTGCAATAATATTTCCCATGCCCTAGCACAAACTGCAAATCACTTTGAAATTGTGATTTGAACAAAAGAAACAATAAATACCATGAAAAGAAGCTTCTAGTCTATCTTTTTGTCCAATCACAATCTGGGTACAAAACTTCACAATCTGGTCTTTGCTGATCGATTTTACTTCTGTTGGTTCCCTATAGGTACACTATATATCACTATGTTGCACATGAACTATCTGCAAATTGCAAGCAAATTTTGTCCACCTCCTCTACTACAACTGCAGAATGTGCCTTCAACATATCTGCAAATTCGTTATTGATGAAAATCGTGATTGTTTTCTAAGTGAAAATCCTGATAGGAAAATGCCGATTCCTATGGTCTTCACAATGTCTACTCATCCTGATCTTGAATAAACCATGCCCTAGCATCTATTTTAGTATTCATTCTCCTCAAATTGCATCTGGATTTATGATGATTTTGTTCTCTTCACGACCTTTAATCATGTCTTCGGTTTGCTTCTCGTTTGCTCATGATACTTAATAGATCTTCATGTTTTCATTTTTGGTTCTAAAACGTTTTCCTTTTCCTCATTCATGCATGCACTAACACAATTTTCCCTAGTCTGCATTCATCCAACCTCTACCAACAACGTCCTCTTGGAATGTGCCCTAAATCGTGACTGTAACAAGCTTTCAAATGAATGTGAATGCTTCCCCTTTATAGTTTGTACCCTATTAGGGCTTCCTCAAACTCTCAAACCTCTTCTCCTTTCCACAGTTTGTACCCTTTTCCAGGGCTTCCTTGAACTCAATACCTTGTTGTTAGTATCCTTCTTCTAGGGCTTCCTCAAATAGTGGCTTTGACACCAATGTTAAAAGATCTGAGAGACAATTAAGAGAAACTAGAAGGCTCACTGAGATATGTGTATCCATTTTTAAATCATAAATTAGTTAATTCAAGTGAGATAGTTATGCGGTGTATAACTTAAGTACATTAATCATTAGAGCTTTGATGTTTCCAGTCCATGAAATTGGAAAAATGATTTCTGGGATTAACTGTGTCCAATTTTTGAACGACGCATTTCAATCATTGTCCACAAATTTCTTACCTAATGATGAATCATGGACAATGATTCTAAACGCATCGTTCAAAAATCGAACACAGTTAATCCCAAAATTGAAAAATCATTTTTCCAACTACATTAATTATATTTTAGTTAACATTTACATAATGACTTAGTAACTTTAATATTCTCTAGATGTAGGAACCATGATTGATATGGTAGCCCTTCTTGCTCGTGGTGGGGCAGAGCCCATTTATTGATAATAAGTTTCTATTTGTTGCAATCCTTCACATACTAGTGTGTTGTGTAACGTAATATAAGATGCATGTTTTTATAAAACCTTTGTTAATTTTTCCCACTTGCTAAACTACAACCCCAAACCCAATACATATATGATCCATGATGCACAAAGCAGGTCCATGGATCTTCACATAGAGAATATTGGTGATAGCATGATAGTCACTCAACTGAAAATTGATAAAACTTGCCAATCAAATGAGTCAGATACAAAAAGCATTTTGTTTTAGATAATTTTTGCAAGTTTGTGAAGATATTTTTTCCAATCGAAAAGTCTGTCCAAAAAGAAAATGAACTGCCCCCAACCCCGCTAATGGATTTGTTTTAAGTCAAACAGCACCCTCTTCCTGATATTTCTTTTATAGCACAATACTTAGTTTTTACAAAAATAAGGGTCATTTTGGTTTATCCAACATCTAAGTGGATCACCAAGTGTCAAGAAAAAGGGCAGCATTTAAAGATCAAGATCTTAGTTGACTGACAATGATTTACAGGCATGGTCAACATCTTTAGAGGAATGGACAAGGTCTTACCATACATGACTTCAAGACAAGCCAGTTGAAAATGGGTGGCACTGTCACTCATATTGTTTTTCTGTTTATTGTCATGTTCCATAATCCATGGCGTTTGAAATCTGTACACTAAGGTGTCGGAGCTTTAGCATTTTTAATAAACTGTAAGTTATTTGTTATTTATGTCATTTTTTCTATTTGACGTACAAGTTACTATTTACTATTTAATTTTGCATTTCCTTAGGTTTAATTTGAATATTATATGCACTTTTAGTTTTATGACGTTTAGGCAGATGTTTTGAACAGAGACAAGTTGAGCTTGAACAGAGACAAGTTGAGCCTTAATCCTTAGCTTGTCAAATTCTTTATCAAATCCAAGTCATGTCACTCTGGTCACATTAAAATGTCAACCAAATAATCCGATTCATCCATGAAAAATATGGTTATAGACATCATTTTCTCTTAGTACACAAAATGCTTTAAGGAATTTTATAATGAATGATCGTATCTGCGAAGAAAAACTTATGACCACTACTAAAGCCCAATAATAAGCTATGGCCCCACACAAACCCAACAATAAGCTACCTTTATATTTGAATCGAATATTAGAAGCTTGGTATGATTTAATTGTGCAAGACCTGTACAGTATTTGCAAAGATTTAAGGATATCCATCTATGCTTAGAAGAGAAAGCAAGGGCACTTTGAAAGTATCAATTCTCACCGCAGTCCATCTGAAGCACATGTGCCATACAAGCAATTGATGATGACCAAATTTTGATATAAGCCGTGAATGAAGCATATGTTTGGTATTCTCTACGAGGGAACAGTCTATGACTACTAGCTCCAAGTTCCACAATGAGACTTGAACTCCGAGAGGATGAGCTCTCTATGATCTTGTTTTTGACCTCAGGCACAATCATTCATAAGAAAGGGCGATCACGATGACTATAATCTTTTGTTCTTGATTCAAAAGCTTATTCCTTTCCCCAATCATATCACCACATTGAATTTTGTATTTCTTTGGAGCAAATCACCCACCTTTGGATGGAGATGCACACATTGACTGAGATCTTTGGATGGGTAGTGTCCCCTCAAGGAGTTCATGTTTGATGTGTATTCCTTTGGAACAAATCACCCACCTTTGGATGGATATGCAAAGATTAACTGGGATCTTTGAATGAGTAATGCCAACTCAAGGGATTGTAAGTTACTAGGGGCAAACAATAAATTTCAAAATGTTTGCGCGATTAACCATTAATTAACAAGAAACAGATGGAATATATGTGATAGGTAGTGTTAAGCAAGGATGATGCTGTCAACATTGTTATAATTCTTCCAAGAAGAATACAGAGGTTTACTAGAGTCATGAAATCAAGTATGGAAACTTAATACTTAAGCTCTAAGAGTAATGAAGCAAATTGCTATGTATACTCTAGAATGTATATATTTGCTTGTGGATGAATAGTTTATCGGTAATAGTTTTCAAAAGCAAAAAGAGGGAGAAAGGATTCCCAAGACCAAGGAAGAAATGCGAAGAACACTTTCTTACCTTATATTCAAGAAACTACAGAAAATTAGCTAGAATCCTAAGAAAGAATGGTGTAAAAACTTGTTTTGACCCGTTCAAGACCCTGAGAAATAGCCTCAAAGTGTAAAAGACCACCGGGAAATGATATTCAAAAAAAAAAGTTTATGAAACACTGTGCACGTGAGGTATCCCATACATTGGCAAGACTGGTTGATCCTTCCTTCCAAACCAGAATTAAAGAGCACAAAATGGACATCCAATGAGGCAGAGTCGAACAATCAGCACGTGCAGAACACAAAATGCCACCCCATCCAAATAGGGAATACCAGAAATCTATCCACTGAGAATCATTGGAAGACTAGGAGGATAAAAGAGGCAATAGAAATAGAAATACATCATAAAATAAAGAATCTCAACAGAGACGATGGTTGGAAACTCAGCCAACTGTGGAAGCTGTTAATTCACATACTTTCTAAAATCCTTGATACTCCCAACCATTGTTAAGATGGATTGATTATACTAAGTGACCACATCTAGTGGCCATGCAATTTATCACTTAATTAATTTTCTTATTAATCAGTAGTTAGTCTGTTGATTTTTGATGAGTTGATTAGACTAATGATTACTTAGATTCAATTAATCCAGCTTAATATAGTTTTAACCCATTTCCCTCTTTATGTTTTCCATTACCTTATTTCTCCTAACAATTGATAGGATAAATGATTTTACTACGTGACCACATTAGTGGCTGCATACTTAATCATTTAATTAATTGGCTTATTAATCAATAGCTAGTCTACCAATTAATAATAAGTCAAATGATTAATTTGATCAGATTCAATTAATCAATCTTAATATAGTTTCGAACATTTCCCACTTTCTGTCCTCCATTTCCTTTTCTCTCTCTTCTTTTATTCCACTCAACTTTTTAGCCAACCTTTCTTTCACCCTGTCAGTATTTTGGCAAGTGTTAGCTTCAATCTTTACCCTAATGATGGATCCCGTAGAGAGATCTGAAATGTCAGAGCTAATATTTCATACAAATTTGATCCCAAAACAGACACACAATATAATACGCTGTGAATTGTTGCTAGAGAACAAAATATTGTATATACTATATCACCAAAGAATGAGAAAGAAGGGCATACCGGGCCACCAATTCCTTTAATGCCACAGAGCTCTAGTTCCTGCAATATTCCCTCCCCACCAATAACATATACCTGAAATTCACAACAAAATAAAAAACAGATATCAATTTGCATTAGTCGATCTTCTTGCATTCACAGATCTTCCCAAATGGACAAATATCACTGCAAAACAAGGCATATCCTCTAGACTCGTTTAAATATATAGCCTGAACATTCTAATGCCCCAACTACTAGATTTCGGTGCTCAAATTAAGGTGGGCAGGGGATTAATGACAATACCTCTTAAAGATTTTTTTTTTTAAATGAGATTATATCAAGGTACCTAAATGAACGGCATAGGTCAATGGGACTCAAAGTAATTATATAATGTGCCCAAATGAACAGATTAGGTCAATGGGACTCAAAAAGTAAAGCAAGTTAGAATAGCTAATTTCCAACAATCAAAGATACAATTCTAAAACCAATTGTAGATCTATCTAGGAAGCAAAAGAATCTAATAAGAGAGGGATAAGCCCTAGATATACCTATATACACGAAGCTATGCATTACAAATATAATGCCAAAAGGCGGCACACATGCTAAAAAGAAAATCGATTATAGAACCAAGAGAAGGGCTGATTTAGAACAAGGGTCTAGTGTTCATACCAAAATTCAATATGGCCACTTAAATAAAAAGATGAGATGAAAAAGCGTGGGACCTAACAAAGATACTAATAAGTACAACCTCTAGGAAAGAAGTTATCTCAACAAGAAAGAGATTAAATAGGATCCAGGAAAATTATTTACGACAATCTTAGCTTGCATACTAGAGTCATATAGTTCTTACACATTACGTGGGAACAACCTCACTGCAACTCTAATCAAGGATAGGAACACACATTATCCGCGATCTTATGACAAATGTGGATAGGAACACGAGATGCAATCTCTATAAATGTGAATAGGGCCATACACTCTACTCACTACAAGTGTGGCTTGGGGCTCCATTTTTCTTTGTCGAGTTCCTTTAGTTGGCTAGGCCTCACTAAGCAAGTACATATCAAAATAGTGGGACTAGGTTTTCATTGTGCCTTGATGCACGTTGTCACCACTTGATCACAAACAACAAAATGATCACCATTGTCATTGGTCATCTTCCTTGGCTTTGCTCAATTTGGCACTGGTTTTTGCTGAAATGTATGCAAATAGAATACATCATCACTACCACACGAATACAACTCTTCGACTATGTAATCTTTTTGGCTCTTTGGTTTTGTCACTACAACAAACAACCAATCTCGGAACAATTGCCTTCCTTTGTTTGTTTTCCTCCTACCTCTTGTTTGACTTAGTCCAACCAGCTAGGTCAATTTGCATGTTGTGTATTTGTGAGAAAATTCTCCTCCACTCCCCCAAAATAGAACGACACATTCTTTCACAAACGTTAGGTTCTCCCGTTAATGCATCCTTATTAGAGAGATAATTGGATTTTACAAACAACACAATTGCTTTATTCAGACCTCTAATTGGACAATAAACTCAAATATAGCTAAAAATGTGAAATTGACCACTTATTTGACTAAAACCCTAGACTCTAGACTTATTATCAAACTAGCAATCGCATGTGTACAATGCAATGTGAACGCCGAACGATATATGTTATTTGTTTTAGAGGGATAGTTATTACTTTTGTAGTTGATGTTGATAAGGGGTGTGATTGATTTTATAAGTGTAGAAATATAGATGAACCACTTCATTTAAAGGTTCTATCTCTACATTTCTAACTTGTTACAAATTCGTACATATACATTTGCCAATCTTATATCATGAGTGGTAGCATTTTGCGGAGTTGTTTATTTGAACTAAACATGAATACATGAAGACTTCCGTACATGTGCAGATTTAATATCATGTGTGGTAGCGTTTTGTGGCCCATTTTTTTGCACTAAACATGAATACATTTGATATTGTTTTGGATAGTTAATTATTTTTGTAGTTGATGTGGTTTGTAATTATTTCGGGAAATTGTGTTAGTGTTGCATCGGTTGTTTGGTTGTGTAGTTGATGTTGATAAGGGGTGTGATTGATAGTGTAAGTGTAGGAATATAGATGAAGCATTACATTGAAAGGTTCTATATGTACATTTCAAATTTGTTACAAATTCGTACATATACATTTGCAAATCTTATATCATGAGTGATAGCATTTTGCGGACTATTTTATTTGAACTAAACATAAAGGAGGAAAAGGGCTGCAAAAGAGGGGGTTGGAGGGAGGAGAAGCAATCGGGAGAGGATAATATTGGGTGAAACCATTTTATTGGAAGCCATCTGTCTTACTACAAGGCACATATGTAACAAGTTCCATCTACAAGATTTATTCGACATTGATAATATGTAACCAAGATTGTACTGTAGATGTTTGTCGGTATTCTAGTAATATTAGGCAATATTCAATATAAATGGACCCTCTTTAAAACCTTGTGAGTATCAAAAAAATCTACAACTTATTATTGTCAAGCGTGATAAAAGTTGGGAAAGTGGGCCATTTTGATACAAAGAATAATGCCTTTAGAAAAATCCATAGCAAAGTTTGAACATGGCATGAATATTCTCAAGGTGACACAATATGAACCATACAAAGAGGAAAACATTTTGTTAACATATGAAAGATAGATCACAAGAAATTGAGTTCAAAGCATATTGATTTGAGGCAACAAAGAATGAAATAATATCTCATGAAGTATTCTTGTTTTGTAAAGAGTTATGGGAATCAATGCAAAACCAAGCCAAGAGACGAGATAAATATACTTGGTCAAGCAAGATGTTTATGAAATTAGATAGATCATCAATGCAATTAGGGGAATTCGAAAAGAAGATTCAATAAATACTTTGATAATTTCTTGATACAAGAGCTCAAAAAACTAATTCATTTGAACTTTCAAAGTAATAGATTTCATATGCAAGGACAATCACACAAATGATTTGACCCATGTCTAATTTCAAGACTCCATGATGTACATATAAGTTTTCACATACTAAACACACAAAAAACTCAAACTTCAATAAACTGAATATAATAATTTTATTCACTCATTCTATTAAATTATTCAATAGGATGGTTATATGTAATTGAAGGCATTGTCTAGGTTCCAACACTTTTCATTACAAAGGCTAATGAAATAGAGTCTATCCAACCGTCTGCAAGAAGTAGCTCAACTTGAAAAATGTAGTAGAGTAAGAGTGCAAAATATTCTTACAACTTACTACTTTAAAGTGTTAAGGAATCAAATAAGGTGAGTGATAGCATTTGACCCCCATGAATTCTAACCACAATTTACATATAGAATTGAAACTAAGCACGACCCTCATCTAATGTGATGAAAAGTAGACCTCCACAATGTAGAAGAGTATTATGTAGAAAAGGTCTATGCTACTTGCCAAATTTTTGTGACTGAATACTTTTTGTTACAGTAATTCATAATATAGATTTGTTTGATTGATGGCCTAAGCTTCCTATACCCCTGTTACGGATAATGCATTGGCCAGGCATTTCTAAATGGCATAGAAATACAAAATAGTAAATGCCATTGAAAATTATTTAAGGTGGATGATGTCAAGGTCTAGAAATGCTTCCCATTCTCCCAGTAGACATAGTGATTATATATATGTTCTGTTGAGGATCATCCTGTGTGCTTATCATGTGTTACGACTAAGCATATGGTACATGCCATTGTAAGGGATGCTAAGGTAGACCTGAAGATATCTCCGCATATATGATCAAATGAATCAGTACGTGTAGAAAAGTCATGATATAGGATCGGTTCTTTGTTTTATCAATCAAAATATATAATTGCTACTATTGTAATTGATCGCA
Source organism: Taxus wallichiana var. yunnanensis (assembly GCA_018340775.1). Classification (NCBI taxonomy): domain Eukaryota; kingdom Viridiplantae; phylum Streptophyta; class Pinopsida; order Cupressales; family Taxaceae; genus Taxus; species Taxus wallichiana. The sequence continues at coordinate 848,080,870 of CM031234.1, forward strand.
ATATTCTCATTCAATACCCATAGCTTTTTCTAAGAAAACATACCATATATGGTGGAGGTAGAAACCTAAATGTAGAAATTCAAAACAACGCTAGAAATGCTAAATTGTTAGCTATGACAGCAGGATTCAAATGGGAAACTATCAAACTGAAAAACAAGTAACATTTTTCTCCAAATTAAAGAACAAACTTACTCCGAGAGAAAGATTAATAAATGCAGACTTACTCCGAAAGATATTAACTAAGGAATAGATTGGCAAATTATATTATAGACCATCCACAACCTGAAATCGTTTGCAAACAGAGAAATTTAATTGTTTGCATGTCGTATAAATATAATTCTTTGAATTTGTAACTATGCTAAACGGAGCTCTCGCTAATAGCCTAAATTAGACCTCCAAACGGAGATAAATATGTAACCCTAATAAAATACGATTTCTAAAAGTGACGGCCATCAAATTTCACACAGTAAGAGAAACGTCCGCAAGGGCCTTTCCCATAGGGGGAACGCCTTCGGCGTAATAAACCACATTACTAACATTCTAGAGAATCATATTAATATATCAAGCAATCTATAATCAAAAAATTATATACTAAATAATTTTAAACAAACTCTATACTCTATGAGGCTTTGGACAGAGAGAGGGAGGGATTGTTGGCATCATTTGATAGAGTAGTTGCCGACCGACCTATTCTATGGTTTGTTGCCAACCAACGTGCGAGACTAACCCTATCCCCCAACTTCTTAGGGATGTTGGAGCTCTATCTATATAGTTGGTTTTCTAGAAAGAAAAAACCGAGGCGGCCTCTTTAGTTTAGAGAGGACAGTCTCTTCTCTATTAGTCAAAGCATATCTCAAGTAGAGTACATAGCAGCTCCCTCTCTATATGGCCCTCTAAAAAGCCATATCCCGTATCTTGGGCTTACCCCTTACCCACTTAATATCTCCCCGGTCAAGGGCATTGGGAGAGGGATGATGACCTCCAAGACCCGTCTCACACGCATTGCATTCACATTATAGCCCGGGGCGGTTGAATAAATGAACAGGATACATCATCGGGGATTTCATAGTTTGTTAATAATGGTAAACATTTAAACTAAACAACTACACTATAAACTTTAGAATAAAATTCTATATCGAAGCATTATAGCTTCCATACTATCTAGGCTAGTATCGTTGATGTTGGCAAATGATGTCGCTTTGCAAAGCAAGACGTTAGTGCAAGGCACAAGTGTCAAGATCAAATCTGCATGAAGGGTCTAAGAGATCACGCTAAGGGTTGAAGTTTGACAAACCATTAGAAGTGCATGGTTGCAATCATTCAACACATGAATGGATGAACCTCTAGAGAATAGGAAATGGTGCACAATTGATAGCGATGTGCAAAATGTACATACGCACGATGGTGGAAATGTCGAGCAGAACCGTAAGGCGGAATGCATACGATTGGATTGTAGGATGCATGAATCTAATCGGGATGAACATCGGGAACAACTGCATGGCATACACGGGTTTGCAAGTACTTGATGGAGCTAGTGCGTGGAGGACAACATGCTCGAGATCACGATGTATCAAAGGCGAGACGTGACAATCGACTGTGTTCAAATGCACAAACCATTGATGGTGACAAAACTGCAACAAGATCGTGGCACCGGAGATATGAGCACGGAAGCTTCGTTGTAAATGCACGCTCCAAACCGCAAACAACCACAATAATACTGTTGCAGGCATACAAAATTGCGCACTCAAATAATACCTTTTTTTTTCAAAACTACCTTAACATTCACAAAGAAATACCATAATACTCTCAACACAAATTCTTTATCAAAAAATGATTCGTAAATTGGGTAACAATGCAAACTATGGAGTCTCTGGTGTCACTCGATTTCACCTGAATCAACTACCCTATCCGAAAAAATTTCGTACTTTTAAAATAATGGGTCGTTTTGTGTTTTTATTGCCTAAAAGTTCTTATATTGCGTCAAGATAATCCTAAAGAGCCATATTAGCCTTTTTCGCCAAATACCCAGATGCCCAAAATTGTTTTATTTTGTCGTCGGGATTTATCTGCGGGAAATTTGTATTTAATTATTTTGAGCCCCGTATGAGGCTATTTGCGCTCTGTTTTAACTCTATTATGAGCAAATATGTTATTATTCCTATGTGCTAGAAGAGTTTTAACTTTTTTAAGTTTTGGGCTTTATTTGCAACTTTTGGCAATTTTTCGTGTTTTTGTGGTGTCCCGTTTCGTTTTCTATGAAATTTCTCTGGAACAATTCCTTTGCCGGGTAAGCCCGATTTTTGGCCTGGAGCAGCTGGAAAACATATACGCACATTATGCCCGGAGGAAGTCACCATCGGAGGTCTAGATCACTGGGAAAAAGCGAAGTCGTGCACAGAAAAGCCCCGACGGGGTTGGGCGCATTTTTGGAAAACAAAGGATTTAAGGCTGCGGTGGGAAAATTAAAAGCAAAGAGTGTGGGAATTTTATCCTCACTGGCATGGTACTTTTTTCCCGTGATATAAAATTCACTTAAGCTGCAGTGGGAAAGTTAGATCTCATGAGGCAAAGGAATTTATTGCACGCTTTTGCAGGTAAAAATTCCCATGGTGAAATAAAAGAAAAGTGACTTAAGTGAAATCACGGGATTTTATTGCCTGCCTTGCAAGGTAAATAATCCCATTGTCAAAGTCAAATCACTTAAGTGAAATCACGGGATTTTATTGCCTGCCTTGCAGGGTAAAAAATCCCATTGTCAGAAATTCTTAAAAATAGAATTCTATTATGCAAAAAAGTGCGACCCACCTTGGGTGAATAATAATGCATTAAATAAATATTTGTTAATATTTATTCACCCAATTTTGGCACCCAGGCTTGTGGAAAAGTCAACAAAAGCAAAGGGGAATAAATCAATTGGAAATAGAATTCCAAAATTAAATAAATTTAATTTATTTAATGCAGCCCCTTTTGAGAAGGAATTAATACTTTTTAAAGTATTAAAAGATTATATTAAATTCTATTTTCAGTGGCTATGGTCAAAGCACACTGTGAAGCTTAAGTGAAGTGAAGTGTGGATGATTAAATTGGATTAATTTAATTTATTGGATGGTTGTCCTTAAACATGCTATATTTAAAAGAGAAGAGCATGATTTTTAATTAATTAATTGCCTTTAATTGTTAGGGCAATTATTAATTATAGAATTGTGAAGGTTATATAAGCATGGGCAGCCATATGGGTGAATTATTTAATTCACAGGTCAAGAATTGCAGCCAAGTGGAAAAGTGCGCCCCCATTAAAGGAAGGATTTTGCTCAGGCAAGGTGGAAACAAGGCTAAAAGCTTCCAAATTTGGCGCATGCTTTGAAGGAGGTTGATCTTTGTCTACATAATTGTTTGCACAGGTGTTACAGGAGCTCAGGTGTTGTTGAAAGGATTCATGCTCTCTTTATGTGCAAATTAAACACCATTTTTTGGGGCAGCAGGCTTGAAAAGTGCAGATTTTTACAATTAAAATTCACTATTCATGCTCCGGTGGCCATTTTTGTCTGAATAAATTGCAGGAATTCATTACAGGTGCTTTACAAAGGAAAAGGAGCTTTTATCAATGTCCAATACATTGCATATATCCTCCGAATCTGAAGAATTGTCCAGATCTGCACTAGTATTGAAGAAATCCGGCCAAGTAAGAAGAAAAAGAATTATTCAGACGAAGATAGACAAAGCTATGGCGAAGAAAGATGAAAAAGAAAGCACAACGGAGTCATGCATCACTTCTAAATTTACAGATATTGGAGACACGGATCTAGGCTCAGAACCTCTTACTGAATTGATAGATGAGATCCGAGAGCTTCAGGGGAAAGACTTCACTCATGCGTGCAGATTAAAAGCAGTGGAATTATTCGAGTTGCAGCTTTTCCATCCATAGCCCAGTTGCCAAAGTTTTTATGCGAGTGCGATCCATATCCGTAGATGCGAGATGCAAATCCATATGCAAATCTAGATCCAGATCTCATAGTTGCAAAAGCTTCCGGCACAAAGGCTTCATCCTCTTGTTTCGAATGCAGCCCGTGAAGAAGACAGTGCGTGGAAAATTCCTTCCAAGATCTTGTGCATGTGCTCTCATCTTCCAGTTGAAGCTTTCATTGAATTTTCATTCACCCTGAGTGCTTTCCAGAATTTTTAATTGCTCATATGCAATTAAAAATAAGGATGATGAGTTATCTACGGCCAACCTTGCATTGATGCATGTACAAAAGAAGAACTGCAAAACCTTCAAGGATAAAAGAGAAGACAATGCGAAGGCAAAATTCCAGCTTGCTTCCAATTCCAACTACTTGCAATTCCAGCTTGTTTCCAGATCCAGCTGCTTCTAGATCCAGTTTGAATCAGTTGCATGTAGACATGAAAAAGGACAAAGTCAGCTTTCCTCTTCCTTCTTTCCTCCGACAAAGTCAGCTTTCCTCTTCCTTCTTCTTTCCTCCGACAAAGTAATTGAGCGATAATTCAATTATACAACTTAAGTGATTGGTTTAAAAGTCATTACTTGAAGAAGTCAACTACTTGGAGATAGGTGGCGGACGTGTAAAATAGAAGCTTCTATTTTCAGTTGCAAATCATACATGTCACACAAAGAGGAATTCCAGGAGGAAGATTGCACAAATTGTTTCTTGCCGACTTCCACATGTGCCGCCAACTAAAGCTTCCAACTTGTAATTGCCCTCTACATTCGGGTTAATGATCGATCAGAATTTGTGAGAAGCATTCTTGTGTTCTACACTTTGTGCTAAACCCCTAAGAGCAACTTGGAGCAAAGGAATACAAAGGAGCAGGTTTCCGAAGAACTTTGTGTCACGGTGTACTGTGTTTCTTGTTTTTAATCTTAGATCTCTTAATAGACTTTGTGTTATTTTAGATCTGGATCTAGAGCTTCCTTTGTTTTATAATTTTGTGTGTTCATATCTATTAAGTTTCTTCTATGTGCATGCAATTAGCTCTGCTATCTACTAATTGGGATGCACATCTTCCTTACTTCTTCTCTGTAATACCTTGACTTTCTTCTTCTATAATTTTTCCTTTCTTAAACAGCTGCTTACTTGCTGCAGAACTTCTTAGTTATGGTTCATGAACTAAGTGGTTAAAGTAAAACCCCTGATAGATAAAAACACATTTATATTGACAAATCTGACACGGGAGCCTCACCGGTTAAATGAGGGAGATTTATCTCATGACTGCCTAGGTTTGATGCTATGCAGAAAATCTAGCCAACATGCTCCTTGGCCTTTTATTCACCTCAAAGCACAAAATCGAAAACGACATAGCAAATTTGCGAGCAATAATAAGTTGCATTTTGTATCGAATCTTTCCATATATATAGGAAACTTTGTTCCTATTATTTAGAGAGTTACAAACAGTATCACTATATACGTGAAGTTGTTTTAACAACCTCGCGTACATATCAAAACAACCCATAATATACTAATTATTACATAATGTTCATACTACAAATAATATATGTGAACACCAACCATAACATTCCTAACATTCCCCCCTTAGTGCGAACATGGGAGAAAGCACATCTCAAGAACTAGAAATGTAGAATCCCTTACTGGATGATCACACTTCCACCAATACACCTACATACACGAACTCAACAGTTCCCACTTTCACTTCCAATGAATGCTCTTTCACCAACCGATCGATGAAGAAGTCAGACAAGACAAGAATCTCAAGAAAAAAGATCACTCGAGTTCGTAATCCAAAATGCACATTCTCCTCATTTTAATCACAACAGGAGAAGGAAACCAGACACCATTTTATCCTCGCACACATCACTCAAAGAAAACAACTGAAAATATTATAAAAATGTGCCACCAATGATGTATGCAACCTCATCGTTAGTGAGTGACGAGAGGCATTGATCGCCCTCCATCCTTTGTTGCCTCCAACCTCCAGTTTCATGCTATTAGCTCAACCTGATTTGGATATGAAGCTCAACATTTTCCACATTGGGTTTATTTGTATAACTTCCGCCCCACAATGTGAAATATTTTATTTTCCAGACGATCGTGCAGTAACACCGAAAATGCGTTCATGAAGCAAATTTTTTTCTTTTACAGGACTTCTTACAATGACACGATTTTCGACGACAACTCACAAATTTGACAACAATATTTTAACTCACATTCACAATGATAATAACATTAGATGACCATATTAGATGACTCGCTTAATAGCCCAAATTGACATGGAATTAATAGATGACATAATACATAAATTGACTCTAAAAATGACCACAAACCAATTACACTTTATAAACTATAAGGGGAAAAAAACAACTCAATATTTACACATTAAAAAAAACTACAAATTGACTTAACTCATAAACTTTAATTTTAAAACAACACTTAACACATTGACTAATAAACATAATCGACAAAGTAAAAGCTTCACTCGACCAATCTATAACTAAAACAAATCAAAGACTTAACTTGGGAGCTCGAGGCGTGGAACAACGGAACGTGTACACGGTAGACACACGTGTGAGAGGGAAGGTCCAAGTAGTACAACCTGCAGTGAATGGATAGTGATCAAGTGGGGGTCGCTTTTGTCGGTCATCAATGGTAGATACATGCAAGGTGGACACGTGTATGAATAAATCAAACTCTTGGCAAATTTGTATGGAATTGAATGTTGGATGATTTGATTAGAACGCATGTGTAGACTACCAAGCTTGGCACCAAAATAAAACAAAATACAGTCCACAAGAAGACTATATTGTCGAGAGACTCATGAGCTGAGACATGTCACTGTGGATCTAGGGTGAGATGGAGTTCGATCTACCGAGTGGATCTCATAGATCTCAATGTGAATTATAATTCTAGATCTGAGTGTCAAGATTTCAACCACACGGAAACAAAATCTTCTCCACACGGTGATGAATTACAGGCTTGTAAATGGCGACAGGCTCAACTGTATACACTTAGCACGAACTCAATGCAAATGGTTATTTGCAGTTCCCAAAAAAAAACTTTGCAGTCAATATTGTATTTATCACCTTCTTGATGAATGGCTAGAATCTGCAATATCTTCCACGTAATGATACCGAAGTGACAGTGTCGCCTTTGTGGAAAAGCGGTGCAAGTGGCAGGAGGGAATTGAATACAAGTCGAGCTCTGAGATGTTGACAGGATATCAATGGTGTCAGGTCCTGAACGTTCCCTTGTCTAACCGATTCTATGTTAAAACTCCAATGTAGAGGAGATAGACGTTTTGTTGATGTAGAATTCGATACCCCAGAATGAAAGTCTCAGAAGAACTCAGACTACACAAGCTATCCTATACAGACCTCATACTATGTTGATGTTCAATAAGACTAAACTTTTCATGTACGGGGAAATAAATAAGAGACATTTCCCTCTCACACTCTTAGAGAATCATCTTAGCTTTGATACCAGATGAAAATGACACAGCAGATTTGTAGAGCAATAATAAGTTATATTCTGTATAGAATCTCTCCATATATATAGGAAACTTTGTTCCTATTATTTAGGAGAGTTACAAACAATATCACTATATACGTGAAGTTGTTTTAACAACCTCACATACATATCAAAACAACCCATAATATACTAATTATTACATAATGTTCATACTACCAATAATATATGTGAACACTAACCATAATATTCCTAACAAAAACTAATATCACTCTAATACCATATCGGAATAACTCAACAGATTAATTTTTTCATCATATCGAAGAGGTACTTATACAATTTTGTGCTCCTACAAGGAGAAGTCAACACTTATCTCTCCTATTAACACTCACAACCTAATCTTTAGTTGAGTCGCTACAATTTGTACACACGCACTGCTAATATGCAATTACTAATTTAGACTGATACAACATTGAACTATGTTGCACTAACCTAAGGAAATCTTCAACAAGAAAAGTTATCAAGTGATAATTGGGTGACAGCCACTGTAACCCATGAAACAACATTGTTGTATCCAAGAAAGTGTAACAGTTTGGGAAGGAAACCAAATAAATATACTCCGGTAATTAAGAGTGAGAGATAGGACAGTAAAAACTTGTACAGATTAAGGCTATATTTGACCATTGGTAAAATGAATGAGAGTATAAATATGCCTAGAACATTGGAGATCAGCATGGGCGCCAATGTATCAAGAACATTGTATACCTAGGGGTGAAAGGTGTGATCATTCTGTGCAATTACTGGCAATTTAAATAAAGGAACACCACCTAAATACTCATGCACTCATGCATATTGCCCCATGTATGCCTCTGTGGGAAAATATCTTACAACATGATGAGGACATCCATCATAGTTGGTATATTAACGGCGATTATAAATTATAATAAATCAGTCCAGCTCATATATAGGCGTTTTAGCGGAATTATTCAAAGAGTGGACAGAAATAAATTAAAAAGGTGGACAGTTGGTAGGTGGAAGTTGGAAATTGAAAACATAAAATGTCCTTGTATTATTTTTAGCCTATAAATATAGGGGTTGGTATCAGATCCATATCATTACAGTCTTGATTAGTCCTATAGCTCATCATTTATGTTTCAAGGTCATGCAAGGAAAGTTACAGACAAACCATAAAGTGAAACCTCTAAGAAGTAACGACTTACGTTGACAATTTTATGGCATCATTATGACATCATCAAGTATCACTATGCCATAAAAAGAACCCATCTAAAGCATTAGTTATGAGACATCATTATTTTGATTCAAAAGTCCAGGGAAAAAGGGTTTTATTTTTAATTAATTTACCATGCTGACTACACCAACCTGTTGACATCAGCCAACTTACGAACAGTGGCAGCAATAGTAGTTACCATGAAAAAAAAAAGGTATGGATATACTGTGGTTGATAGCTCTACAAACTCTCTTTTGGCTACATATACTCTTTCTGCTACTGATGAACGCCATGGATTTCTCTTGTTATATCTCACGATGACTGGATTATAGCTGGAGCTATGGCTATGTATTCTTACAATTCTCGGGATTGTTGAGTTTATATATTCTTTGGTAAATCTGCTTTTTGTTTCATTTTATTATTTTACTTTTTCTTGGTTTTGGGTAGTGCTTTAGGCACTTCCTAATGACGCCATCTTTCCTGGCCGTACTCTCCCTTTGTATCAGTCTATTTCAGTCATGTTTAGACATGAACATAATTCCATTCCATTTCTATTGTTGAATAAAGGTAAGATGCAATATTTTGAAATGATCACCTTTGAACATAGAATACAATTCTCAAGCAACTCTCTTATGGGATCTTGATTGATTTAATAGTTCTACACCAGATCTTAATTTACTCAACTAGCACCAATGTGATAGGATTTCTATTCATGAATGCTTATTAAAAAAGAGAAACCCATATTTTTAGGCTTAAAATCTTCCAAGGAGATTTGATGTTTCCGATTCCCGCCTACCAATTTCCAACTTGCCACCTTTTTAATTCATTTCTATCTTTTGAATAATTCCACTAACCACTAACCCACTTGCATATGAATTTGACTAATTTATTATGACTGTTGTTAACATAATAATAACAAATGTCCTCGCTATATAAGATTTTTGACCCATCAATAAGTTTTCAGTGATAATGGTACTGTCCAATCTGGATTCTGAAGCATTTCTCCTAGAAATGATGTTATCTAGCACAAATATATGTTGCATAACAAATTTAAAGTAATATTGAAAAATGTAATGTCCCTTTTTGGGGACTCTCAGGAAACTATGCAAAGCTGAGAATAAACAACACTTTTCAGATTTTTAGCAAGCTGTTAGTGACTGAAATAAACATGTAGAAACCCTTACTAGCTGCCAACAAACCTTCTCCTAGGGCAGCAACCCCTTTGGAGACTTCAAGCTTGCTTTTGAGCCTTCAAACACTGCTGAAAATGCTATTAGATAGTCTCCAAAATTATTATAAATTACCAACAATCATATCATGCAAAAACTTGATTTTTTAAGCTTGGAAGTAAGAGATCTGATTTTTAGTTGAAACCCTCAGACTGCAGAAATTAATTAATTATTCCAGAACTGTAACTAACTTCCACGAGCTTGGAAAAATAACAAAACACCACCAAAATTAATGAAACTTCAAAACTTGGCCTTTAAAAATATGAAGAATATTATTCCAACCTCAGAATCATGAAATTATTGCAAGGCAGTACTGAAATGCTCCCTAGGTGGGTCGCTCCACTTAGAACAGCCAATAAACATGCAAAAATACTCCACAAAGTAGGTCGCTCCACCTCAAAATAGGCAATTATGCATGCACATTCATAAATAAGGCAAAGATCCTTCAATTGTTGGCCAAATAGCACCTTAGGGAAATTTGCCTAGGGCTGGAAATAAAGATTACAACAGCAAAAGATCCCTCAAGGGGTGGAGACTCCCATGTTGAAGTCTTCCCTAGACTTGGTGAAGGGTTTTGTCCTCACACAAGACTCTCCAAGGGTTTTCATCCTTAGGAGAGAGAGAGAGATGCTTCACAAGCAATCTTTCCAAAGAGATAATAGAATTCACATAATCATCAAATGGCCAAGCAACCTCATTTTATATCATAAGGGGTGCTACAATTTAATAGTGCCGACCTCATAAAGTACTTTAATAATCTTTTACAACTTGAGCCTACATGCTCACCAAAATAACTAACTAATTAATTAATTAAATTCCTCTATTGGAGCACTTGGCTTCCCAATAGGAATACATCATAAAAATAAAAACAACTCCTAAACTATCTTCAGAAATGTTCCTCTTGCTCCAACCCTTAATCCCATGAGGAAGAAATGGAATAAGATCTTCAAGTGCGCTAGTCTCCAAAAAGGAACATGACAAACAATTAAACCAGAAATAATGAAAACCCTTTCTAGAAGACATCAAGGAAAGAAAGAAAGCTATGCATCGTGTCAAATGATTAACAAGATTCAATTTCATATACATATAGACACACACATACACATCAAAACAATGCAATCATTTAAAGACTCGCCTTTTTCTCTTGAGGAAAATCAATAGACTTCAAATAAGCGGCTGCAGCAAAAGATGATGGAAAAATCTCTTCCTACACATAAAAACAACATATTAGGATCATCCATATCTAGTACTACTTGTGGCAAGAAATAAAAGACAATTTGGAATATTCTAGTCTAACCTCCTCAACGGTAAGACCAAGGGCTTCAAACTTCTTCCTATATTGTTTGCGAGACTTTGTTGAGTTGTTTGTCATGAATACAAGACTCTTTCCCTGCATGAAGAATATGTATCGGTGAAAGCCACAATATATTTTACATTTCACAATTTCAGAAGCAAGATAGTCCTTTTCAGTTTTCTTGCAAGGATATAACAAGTAGCTGTTATTTAGCTGAATATTCATTTCTTGTTATTATTTGGTTTGGAATCACAACCAACTTAATATTCAAAAATGACCTTTTATGTACATGAATCATAGAGAGAAGGGTTAACTGAATTATCATGGTTTGACCACTTTGGGAATGTAATTCCTCTCTATTGATTTTCCTCTTATTTTTAACTATTAATAGAAACTTAGCATTTGTTTACTCAATTTTTTTCCTATTTCAAAGAGACCATTTTTCTCCATTTGAGCATAGGTAATGGTTAATTTCAAGATTTTTTTAATGCATTTTATTTTATTCTCATTGTTTTCCTGAAAGATAAATGCATTTCTACAATGCCATATTGGTCACACCAAAGTCACAAGATTCAAACTTGGAGAGTACTCAACAAGCCAAGATTTTACTCAGAATTGGTCAAAAACTAAGATAAAACTCAGACTTTTATTTAATATATATATATATATATATATATATATGTAAAAATTGTTTTTAATGATTTTTATTTTTAAATGTTATGTATATTTTACTTTTTTAAGGAAAACTAACTCAACAAGTACTTGCCGAGCCTCAAAACTATGGGTTACACCAAGCTCTTGATGCTACTGTCCCACACTTAGTTACGCAAGTACATTGGTATGAAGACATGCCAGAGGTGGGTATGCCTCAAAAAAGGATATGGGAGAAGAGTTATGTCTGATATGGGTATGGTGGTAGGTGTCTTGTGGAATGACAGTCCCTCATCTTAAATCTCTTGAGCAGATTTTCCATATCTTGGTATGTGGGATGAAAATGTCTTTTGCCATCATATTTCAGTTCCAAGACAAAAATCAAGCAGTCATGCATAAGTAATGTCAAATATCTTACCTAAATTGGATTTCACCTGCAAAATCACATTAATACTACTATTTTTAATATAGCACAACCTCATAGTCATAATAATGTTATCTCCTTGAGTCTTGAAATGCAAGTTTCAAAGAGACTTACTTCTTCAAAGAAATTTCCTAGAATTCTCGTCAATATGTTAGTACCAAGCTATATTGGCTTTAACTCAGTCTATAAAAAGCTTTTATCAGCTTACACACCTCTCCCTCTACTTTACTCAACAAGCTCTTGGGGATGATGCATGCACTCTTCTTCCTCAAGATAACCATTGAGGAACTCTTTCTTCATGCCATTTTGATGGACTTCCCAACCAAGTTTCTAGGCATCCCTTTTCTGCATTCCCACATGCCCCCATCCCCTTCAAATGGGGTTGGTGAAACATAGAGGAAAATAAAAAAATAGAACAAACATTAGCTACTCTTAAACGACCTTCTTACCATATGGGCCATATTTCAATAAAGCAATTGAGACTATAAAAATTATTGACCATTCTTTTATCAAAATATTAGCAATATTTCTCCAAGTTTTTGAGATGGAAAAATAATCTTGGATTTCGGGATGGCGCAAGGATGGATATATGTATAACACTAGGCTACCGCTACGGCATGTCCTAGGGGCCGGAAACAGTATGAAACATTTCCGATATGGATACATGTTGGAAACATCTATAGAAATGCCCAGGGTCTTGTACGCACCCAAAAGTTACACAATGCAACACTTAACGAAATATGTCTCTCGATGATGATAGAGTTGCTTCCGAGACAAGAACAAGGTCCAAATCACTCCCATTTTCTTACACATCTACCTAGACTTACCCGCCAAACCTTTGTACCTCATTTTCTAAGCTTCAAAACCTCTCTCGCAAGCATTTTTGTGACACAACCACCCCTAAAGACAGACCAGCAGTTGCACATCCGCCGGTCTAGCAATAGCAGCAGTTTTGTCACCGCAGAAAGCAAAACAAAAATACGTGTTTTTGAACGAATGTTTTGATTGCGATTCGCTTTTCTCCGAGCTTATTGGGTCAAACCTGCCAAGAATAGGCTTGTTGGAATCATCTTTGTTTTATACTCCCTTCTTGCTAAAAATAGTCAATTGATTTGTTCTCCATTGGTTGGGTCATCCCTTCCAAATTGACATGTGTATTTTGACTCCTTCCCCAACAACTCACAAATACTCTTCATTCGTTTGTTTCATGGGTTGGTGATTTTGAGTTTTGAGAGGTGTTATACTGCTGAAATTTTGAGGGGTTATTATATAGACAACTAGTTCTATCTTTGCTTTCATATTGCTTAGATTCTAGCCACCATTGACACACCAGACTAGCCAACTTGTTTTTCTCGATTCTTTGTTGCTGCCATTCTTGTTTTGCTCACCCATATAATTTAGACTTTGCACATTGGAAGGAGCTTGAAGTTGAGGAGACAAAGAAAGCACCACCAACAACACTAGGATAAGCTACCACAACACTGTAGTGACCAGGTTGGGATGTATTTCAATTTATTCGAGTTTTAATACAAGCATTGGTTACAGTTTGGAAAAGCTAGTTATATTGTTATTTAGAAAAGAAGATTTTATTACTTCCCACACACATATGCTATATTTGTATTCATTTTATTGTATTTCTTTTGAAATCTTCTATCATGGATGATTACTTCCTAGCCTATCCCTATGGATTTTCTCGGGAAAGAATTGGAGATAGAATAGAAGAAAGCTTTATATATTCTGCTACCTATTATATCTTAATTTTAAAATGTGTTGCCTTGCCCGGAACATTTGTCCGAGAGAAGGGAAATAGCTTCCGAGAAGCTTCCCTTCCCGGTAAGCTTGAGGCAAGAATTTTGTCGCAGGAAGCTTTATTGTCATTAAATTGTTAAATGATATATACATCTTGTCAAGAACTTCACTGTTAATATTAAGTAATTAAAATCTTTACAACAGGGGAATAACTATATCTGGTTATTCCTTGTTTAGTTTATTTCCATTAGAGGAAGCGCTTAATTAATTTTAGTTTAGATATTCATTTATTCAAGTTTTTTGCTTTCTAGTCTTTCTGAATAATCCAAAAAGATCAAAAAGATTAGTTAATCAATTAGTTTCATTTCATTTCTTTCGAGGTTTAAATAACTGAAAATACAAAAAAAGGTTTAAGTAGTTTATTTGCTTTGTTGAATGATTAATTAAAAGAGGATTTAATAAGTCAAAGAAGTCATTTGTCTTCGCTTCGGTTTGTTTAAACTCTTTTTCTAATTCTTTATTCATTGTTAGAATTTAAAGTAATCTAGGAATCAAGATCAAAACAAGCATAGCTACTAGGAATTCATGTTACTCGTACTTTGCCTCTGACTTTCCTTTAGCCCCTCTTAGTTTCCGTTCTCTCTCACGAGTTGGCGACGCCCATACATGACCATTCCCGGTCCGGCTCAACCTCGTAGGAGAATCTTTAAACCTATCATTAACCCGTTGGGTATTGATCGATATCGGGAGTCATAGACTTAGGACTACATGTGTTAATCTTCCGCTCTACTCTCTTCCCCCCACGTATATCAACCAATTAGACGTCTTGAATGAGCAATTATCCGTAGCTGAACAAATATGGGTTGACCAAGCAAACCACATCAGACATCCAAATCCTAAGTTTGCTTTCGCTCTATATTGGATTTATGCTTGTATGACACTCTCTGAGAGAAGTATTTAAAGACAAATAGACATTTCCCAAGGGTTTGACAACCCGTCTCAAGCATCTTTGGTCTAACCAATATAGATCAAGAATTGTGTGTAGCAATCATCCTTGATCATAACATCTCACACATAGAGATAGGAAGAGTTTTTGTCGCCCTTGACGAGTAAGTTTCATACTTGCAAGTTGATCGAGTTGAGAGTCGCTCACCCATTGAATCTCAATCCTTGGTCACTTCTACCTTTACCGTATTTATCATTCCCTATTATCCCACCACCACATTATATTTCCCAGCTTTTCACTTCATCTTCTAAATTTTGGTTGTCTCGACCGGACTCGAGAAGTCAAGTGCACAGTGTATACCCGTGTCATTTTTCTCGAGTACAATTACAAGGGTGGCAAGTTAGGTACAGGTCAATATGTCGAGAGAGATTATCTAGGTGTACCCAACCTCCCACCCCCACACCCGAGGCATTTCCAAAGCTGAATCCACAAGCAAAATACGTTTTTTTTTCAACATTTAGGACAAAGTGCAAAAATAAAACATATACAAGAAAAACAAACCCTAAAACTCAAACAAATACTATAAAATAAAAGCAAAACCACTTACCTCTCATTCCCTCATTGCATACTTGCCTCGATAAATTTGGTCAAGAGTTTAACACATGAATACAAAAAGATTTGAGATGGTTATTCACAAAGAGAGAAGCGTACATATATAATGTAATGATCTCATACAAAGGAGACAACACTTTTCACCTTCAACTGCTAATACCTAATAATATGTTAGCCATTATATTCTAACTATAGAGTGTAATGTACCCAAGAATATCTCTCACGCCTCATTATTTTAACCAACTATTACAATATGTAATATTTATATGAGTTGTTATTACAACTCATCACACCACATAATAACACATTAACATGTGAACACTAACAAGATATTCTTAACATTCCCCTTAGTGTGAACATGGGGAGTAATCATACCACAGGAACTCAAAACAGAAACACATGTTCGTTCATACATGCTTTAGGTTTGCAATCTACTACTCGAATATGTATTGCACATGAGAACCCGCATGCATAATAACAACTGCTCGTCCTTTCACTTCCAATGACATGCGCTTTTCACCGGCCAACCACATTCTTTCAATGATTTCTTGCATATGAGAACACAATTGTTTCCGCTTTTACTTCCAGTGAGTGTTGGGCTGCAGTCATTTGCTCTCCTATTCATTTGTTTGTTGTAGGGGTTTATTCTGCACAACACAAAAAACATAAAGAACACTAAAAAAGCATGTCACTATATCAAATGTACAGCCTCGTCAAGAGTGCTTGATTAACGAGAGGAAATTGATTGTCCTCCAACCTTCTTTGCCTCCATCCTCTAATTAGGACACTGCTTACTCAACAAATTTGATCTTGATGCTCAACAGCATGTTGTTTTGGGAGAAAATACTCCCCCTCGGTTTGACATGGACATCGTGTTCCACCAAAAATGCATCGGTGAGGCAAATTACTATTTTTATTTTATTTTGACACTTTAAACAACTACAATGACTACTAACGCAAATATACTTTTGACTCTTACAACACACACTAGAGACTTTGACTTGATTAACAATAACACCACTTTGGACATTAACTTCTATGACAAGTTGTAAAGCTTTTGACAATTATCACACATGAAAATAAGACTATTAACACACTAATAGTCTACACAAAAGACTATTGGGGTAGAAAAACTAACAAACTAAATGAATAAAAATCTTACAAACTATAACTTTTGAATTATCAATTTTAAACCTAATTTGACAAACTCTAATCAATAAACAAACACACCAACTATAAACATCCTAAAAACAAATTGACTTGTGTGGCTAAAAAGTTTATAACACAAACTGATAAAATTCTTTGAGATAGACACGACTCTAACTTTTATAAAAGACAATCAACTTTCATACTCATTACTTGGAGAAAATAGACACATCTCGGAACTGAGATGATTTGTCACATAAATGACAGTCGTATGGCGAAGTCAGACCCGTTGTTTGTTGGCACCTTTTTCCAATGCTTTTGAAGCTATTCTATAGCTGTGCACCTAAAGCTTTTCTCCGCATGTTAACACTAAATCTGGACTGCACATGATTTGGGAGTCTCAAGAGATGCACAAGTAGATGAGTAATTTGTGGGAGACTACACAAATGCTTGCACGGGATTTGATAGATCTTCAAGAGCAAGTGCAGATGTATGCCTCCATTCGTGTTTGGACAAAAGGCAAGATCCATGTGTACATATCAATTTCCACAGACCTACTCGAACGTATGGAGTTGTGAAGCATTCTGAAGATGACGCGCTTCCATATTAAAGTAAAGATCTAGAGCAATTAACCCTAGATGAAAGTGAATTGATTGTTGGAGAGGCCGTGAGACGTGGGTGAGATCAATCATCGAATCATACTATTACGTCAATACTGACAAGTCTGAACCAACACAGATTGCAGCTTGGAATAAACGTCTAGTATGCATTGATCTCCAATGCAAAGTGCCAATAAAAACAACTGCAGACTTCTACTCCAAAATAGAAACAGACAATATTGTTATAACAATCTACTACAACAGTCCTACCTTAAACACTACAAAGATAATCTAAAATCTCTCTCATAGCAAGGCAACAAACAAATAAGATTGCCCCTTCTCCTAATTAAAGGCTCAACTTAAAGGAACGCATGGCTCTAATACCAAATGATAAATGTGGTCGAGAATTTAACACATGAATACACAAAATAAATTTGAGATGATTATTCACAAAGAGATAAGCGTACATATATAGTGTAATGATCTCCTACATTGAAGGAATCAACAATTATCACCTTCAACCACTCGTACCTAATAACATGTGACTCATTACATTCTAACTATAGAGTGTAACGTACCCAAGAATCTCTCTCACACCTCATTATACTAATCAACTATTACAACATATAAGATCTATATGAGTTGTTATTACAACTCATCACGCCACATAATAACACATTAACATATGAACACTAAGCAGATATTCCTAACATTCTAAGATGTCATTGCTCATTTAGGTTGATACTTCATCAACAATCATTTTAATCATTTTCCTACGCTAGAACGAGTGCCCATTCACTGCCAAGGTGATTAAAGAGCTTGCTGGCTGAAAGGAGGAAGGTTCTTGGATTATTCATTGAAGGTAAGTTTTTAACTTTTACGTTTAATCTTTCTTCATTGTTTGTTTTGAAGTCTATTGTTTTCATTTTAAATTTTTTAAATGTTTTTGTCACTTATTTATCGAGTTGTCAACTACATACATGTTATGCCTAGCCCCTAGGGTTTGTTATTTTCTTCCCTTATGGTGTTGGTTTTTAAACTTACAGTGCAACTAAAGACAATATTAGTATAACGACAACAAATTATACCTTCTCTGGCCAATCCTAGTTCAAATTTGATCCAAATTCACTATTATAGATCCATATCACAATGCTAGATCAGATTCCGGGAGGTGGGTGTTTCTTTGGCAATGCCATGATTGTGATGGCAAATTCAAAGGCTCATATAGTCGGTGAAAGCCCACTTGTGTGCAATACCAGGTCATGGCATTAGAACTTGCAAGGGGAGGAACAATGTAGGGGTGCCAACAACAAAAGTTTTGGAGTACGTTAAAGAACAAGAAGATGTCGAAGCAGCCTCTGCCATGAAAGCGAGTCATCTGTTGACAAAAAGAACTTCATCTCAATCAATGAGGCCACCTATTACCCCATCTCATACTGGAACCCCAATTGTGGCCCCGATACATCTATTTCGCAACAACAACACCCTCCACATAAGATGAGGATTCACCTCTTTCAAGAAAGAGGACAAAAGCACCACTAAAAAAATCCTTTCAAAATAAGAACAAGGTTATTGTGGATGAGCATAAACAATATAAACATTTGTTTTAAATATTCCCTTATTGGTGAAAAACCTTATTTACAATATAAACATTTGTTAAATATTTTGGTGAGGATTTTGATATCTCTAGATGCATTTATCAAAGATTTTAATACAAGAAGAAAATAGGAAAAGTCGGGACTGATATTCAGAAACGAGATAGAGGAGCACTTTCAGATATATAGATTGCAAAATGATAACCTACTAATGCTCTAATAAAATAACAAGATTTAGACTATGCATATAAAACACGGACATGCATGTATTAGACACAAAGTTCCAAATACACTTATCAACTGAAAGACACAAAGTTCTTGCTTCAAATGCACATAGCCTTATATGAATCAGATAAAGAACAAAAAAGAGGAAAAGCATGAGAGAGAGAGAAATTTCTTCTCTATTGAGTATTTTAATGTTCTCTTTACATCCAGATACCAAAATCTTGATCCCTTACAATGATAAGAAAAGTTCTTTAAATAACCCTGAGAGATGGTTACAAAAATCTTTTCAGTTTCCTTTCTTTTAATCTCAAAAGCTAATATCTAATTAAATATTACATCATTAACTTATCCCTTTCTTTCATAACACATGACTTAAAGGGATAAAGCCACCTTAATTAGATATTTTACAATAAGAAAGAAGAATATAAACTAGGAAGTCGAGATGCTAGTAGAAGCACTTGTAGTCCCCTTTGTCTTTAATACTTGATTTTTGAATCACTTCAAGGCTTCGACTATGTCCATTCCCTTGGGAATCATTGTATTAGTAGTGGCATGAGTCCAACTACCCAAACACTTCTCCATCTCCTTCCCAAACTCTGCATTCTCCAAGAACTCCTTATTGGCATATGTGATGGCAACCTGCAGTGTGCAAATCTCCTTCACCTTCTCCTTTGATATAGTGTCCTGTTTGAACAAATCCTCCTTAACAAATGTCTTGAATTGAGACTTGATCTCTTGAATAGTGAATTTTTCATTTGAATTTTCTTTGAAGATTCGACAGTGAATATCCAGGAAGGAAGAAGTGACACAAGCTTTAAAAGCTTCTCCTTTTTGTAATACATTTCGGAGCTCTCCAATGGCTTCCTCAAGAACCTTTATTTTCCAATCAATATTGAAGACCCACTGCTTGGACAGGTTCAATTTTGCATCATCAAAAACCTTTTTAGCCAAAAGGACCTGTACATCATTTCACTCATTAACCTAAGATCTTGATGCACTCACTCCACAGTTTCAACTCTCTATCCAACCCACTGAGTGTTGTAGAGAACTTCAGTTGAATTTTGGCAATTTTCTCATATGCCTTGAATGCCTCTTCAATAAAATTTAGTCATGTGATTATTAAATCATCAACCATAGCTTCCATTGCCTTACCATAAGTGGCATGCTTATGGATGTCTTTGATGGCTTGGACTTCATCACTGGACAAGATAGCAGGAGGTGGGATGGAAGCTAGGGAGTAGGATCAAGTACTTTATCCTCTTTTAATAAAGATTTGATGAAACTCGGATAAAATTTGGTTCTTCTCTTCTAACTACTCTTGTGTTTTCTTACCTTTTTCAACCCTTTCAATTACCTTAGATACAGTCTCCCTCAGATTATGCACTTCACTTTCTAGGGTTGATTCTCCAAGAGGAATTCTTGTCAACTCCAAATCACCCATTGATAGGTCCTTTTCATCTTTATCAAACTTGGGTTTTGCAATTTCCATGAATTGTTGGCCTTGGGAATCTGAAACTAATCTTGAGGTGACTTTGGCCTTCTTAGTGGAGGAGGGGGAGGAGTAGTTCCTAGAAGAGCCACCACTACATCAAACTTAGGAACAACAACACCTGAAGTAGCCTTTCTTTTCTTACTTTCCAACAATGGTTGTACCCAAGTAAATGAGGAACTAGAGGAAGAAGGAGCAATAGGTCCAAGTGCAGATGCACTCATGGCACTTAGGGTTTGCACAACAACCACTTCCAACACAGAGGTATCAATTTGAGTGGTGACAGGAGCTTCCTTGGCAGATATTTCTATAGATTCTGAAACCATTTCTTTTGACTGATCTTCCATCATACTGCTTGCTTCAGGTGTATTCTCTTCAGGATTTTCTTGTTCTTTTTCTTGAATGTCATCATCATCATCATCCAAGTCCACAATTGTCTCCTTTACTTCAACTTTCTTGGAGGAGGGCTCACTTTCTTGAATTACATCAATTACCTTATCATCCTTTTTGGCTTTCCCTTTTTTGGTGTATACCAGAGTTGATGATTCAGAGAGAGAAGGGACAGATTGTTCAAGTACCTCGGAGCTAACACAAGTATTTTTTTCATGGAGTAGGAGTATCTTGGGAAGTGGACCTGGATTTCCTTGCCTTGAAACATTTTCATTTTCCTATCAAACCAAAGTCTAGTTCTCACTAGGACAGATGGTTAAGCTCCTTCAAGTCATCTCTCTCTTTGACAAACCAATCAATAGTTTCAATCGGAGTGTGCTTGATGGATCTTTCATATTCAAGAGACTTAGAGATCCTCATCATCATCCTCAAATCCTTCAGGGACATCAAATATATTGAAATCAATGATCTGCTGCAGAGACAATCTCCCATAGTACCTTCTCCTATTCATAATCATCAGAACAATCTTCCCAGTAATCTTCGATATCAACAAGGTGTTGATAACCCATTCTGAAGTTAGTAGAAATGAACTCCTTAATGTCAAAACAAGTTCTGGGCTTATAATAGTGAAGGGTAAGAGGAGCAATGGTCCTATCAATGTTTTGAGCATCCAAGGCAGTCTTACAAGTGTAGTTGCCCAATGTGATTGGGAACTAAATGCCTACAATCTTCTTATCCCTGCATGTTCTATGCAATTTATCCAATTGTCTACATATTTCTACCAAAGCCATTTTATCACTACAGTACATCGAAGTTTCAGGGTTGTCCTTCAAATCCAGCCAAACGTATATATGAAAATTTCCTAAACTAAGTGAAAAAGCTTCCATAGATGGTGATTAGTTGTTTTTCCTCCTCTGAGAATCTCCTAGCAGTATCTCCTTCAAGTAACCTGACAATGTACATAGTGAATGCATCATTCACTCTCCTGAAATGATGATTACTGACCTTCAGGGTTAACTGTGGATGGTACATGTAAATAGGGGCATCTTTCTTATCATCCACAGGGGAGAAACCCAACCACTCTTTATAGGCTGCAATGGAGTACATCAGATAGGAGGTCATGTAGAAATTTGAGTTCTCTAAACATTTTCCAATTGCTCAGTCAGCTATCACAAATAATTCCTACCCAATTTAAGTTTTGCTTACCCTCACATATAATATTGATGTAGGGGCACATCCAATAGTGAAACTCATTGGTGGAGGGCATTCCCATAATTCTGGCTAGGAGAGTTATGACATCTGACAATTCTTCATGAAAATCAACTTTGAACATTGTCTTGGGTAGCCTTGAGGCTCCTTTCTTAGGGTTCTTGAACCAAGACTTGGAACTCTTCTTTTGTATCACTCATTGTCCTATCAAAAAGAGTTTGAGCTTGATCCTTGTAAGAATATTTGAGCCTTCAACTGTAGGGATTCTAAAAGCAGTGCAGATACAATCCTCATCTAGTCGAACCAACACCTGACCTTGAGGGTCAACGATTTCTTTTGTATCAGGGTCGAAACAAGAACTACAAGCAAGAACTATATCAACACACTGGACCAAATGGGAAAACCTCCTGCTTCAGCAATTCCACTATCCTTGATTAATTGGGCAATGGGAGTAGGGTTTTGACAGTTAAGACATGCCCAAAAATCGTCCAAGTCTAGATGTTGAGCTTCATTATCACCGATGTCTGGTATAGCAGTCTCTAAGGTAGAGAGATGCTCGTGTCCTTTGAAATTAATCTTCATTTTGTGACAGAGTAGAAGATCACCGTGAGAGTAATTTCCTTGGTTCCTCGATCAATACCTTGAAGATTCACAACTTCTCTCTATACTTGCAGATTTGAAAACAATGGAGGAGTACTAGACCACATGGCTAGAAATGGCGGGAGAGAGAACTCAAATGGTCAATAGCAAAAGCAAATGAGATAGTGAAAATGATCAACTAGCCAAGTATTTATACGCATTTAAACCTAGGTAGGTCAGCGAGGTGAAATTAATGAGGCAATTAATACTTTATGTCGACCTTGAAATAATGAAAATTGGGTAAGGTGGATAAAAAGAGCACAACTATCCCATGGGACATTTGGACATTTAGGACGCGCAAATCCAAAAAGCCGATTTGGGCAAAAATGGAAAAATCTTGCACAACTATCCCAAGGGACATCGGGACAACTGGGATGTGGAAAGATGAAAATACCCAAATGAATGGAAATTGGAAAGGGTGGGCTTATAGGGAAAAGGTGGTCAAGCAACTTGGGACATAGGGGAGGGGACAAAAATCCAAAACACCCGCAACACATTTAAATTGTAAAAGTTGGAAATATTTGACACAGGCCACACTTGGGACATCGGAATACTGGATGCAAATGCAAAAGACCGATATCCGAAAGGAAAGGAAAGCAAGACCAATCGGAAAAAAGGGAAAATCGGGAACAAACGGCCAAGGAACTTGGGACATGAGGGACAAAAAATCTAAAATACCCTGCAAAACACTGAAAAAGCTTCCAAACTCAAAATTTCAAAAAAAAACTAACTGTTTAGAACTAGCTTTTTCTTGGGAGACCTCTACAAGGGCATTTAGTAGTCACCAAAACAAAAAAATTTCAAGAATAGAGAGGAAAATTTATAACTCTTGAGGAGGTGACAATAGTTGGCTCTTTTTGGGGACATGACTTGGTTTGAGTATCATGATAACAAGACATAGTATGAACTCTAGAATCTCAAGGTTTCAAAACATAGACCAATGCCTTATCCATTGGGCAAAGTAGAGTCAAGGATGAACCAATACAGAAGAGACACCCACACAACACCAAACAAAGACCAAAAAATAAAGACTAAAAAAAAGGACTGCCAAAGACCACCTTACCTAGGACTGAAATAACTTCAAGTACTGCCCACTATATGGCAATGGAAGAGAGGTTCCATCCATATAGTCCAAGTAGAAATAATTTTCTCCAACAAAGTGTCTGATCTTGAAAGGGCCCAACCAAAGAGAATCAAACTTTCCATGACTTCCCAAGGCTCCCACCTCTTGTCCCAGTAGAGTAGAACAATGTCTCCAACCTAGAAGTCTCTTGGCATGGCCTTTTTATCAAACAATTTTTTACTTTTTTGTTGGTGTGTCACAATCCTATCCACCACTTGCAATTTGTCCTCATCCAACTTTTAAAGTACATGATTCTCTTCTCCAAAGCACTAGTAAAGTTTGAATCTTCAATGGCCTTCATCAGCTGTAAGGCTAGTGATTCTACATTCATTGGAAACTGAGCTTCAGTTCCATACACCACCTGAAAAGGAGACATTCCAATTTCCCTCTTGGGAGTAATTCTATCTACCCAAAGAGCATCATACAACTTCTTATGCCAATTTCTTTGTGACTCATTAACAAGCTTTCGAATGATGGTCACCAAATTCTTGTTTGTTGATTTTGCTTGTCCATTTCCTTGGGGTAGTAATCAGAAGAATGTGCGAGAGAAATTCCATACCCATAGTAGAAATCCATCATTTCATAGGAAGAGAAATTAGAGGCATTATCAATGACAATTTTTTTGGTACCCCAAATCTAACCAAAATGTTTTCCTTGATGAAGTTACATACCACTTCAGAGGTTGTGCTTTTTAGAATGGCTTCCACCCATTTAGTGAAATAATCAATGGCGAGTTAATACATGAGTGTGTCCAACACTGGAATGAGGATTGAGAGTACCCATGAAGTCAAGTCCCCATTGTTGAAAGGGTTCTTCTATCACCACTAGTTTGAGTGGCAGAGTGGCTAACTTAGGTCTTCCCACAAAATTTTGGAAAGCTTCACATTTACTCACCCATTTAGTTGCATCTTGAAATAGGGTTGGCCAGTAGTAACCTACACGAAGGATTTTATGAGCAGTCACATCGATTAAAAAATGTCCTCCACAAGCTTGATCATGAAATGCTCTAAGTAACCTCTTTGTTGTTCTCTGTCCACACATCTGAGAAACCTTCCATCAATCCCTCTTTTGAATAAGGAATTATCCCAAAGCACATATTGTGTAGACTCTCAACTTAATAGCTCTCTTTTCTTTAGTATTTAGATGTGATGGGCATTCTCCATAAGTAAGAAAATGAGAAATATCAGCATACCATTCATCTATTGAACTAATGAAGAGAATAATGGGAATATTTGTGTCTTCCTCGGGAGTTATCTTCAGAGACTGCAACTGATCAATTCACAGAGACCTTTTCCTCATACTAATTTAGTTGGCCTGATGTCCAAATCATACTCTTGCACCTTTTCCACCCAATTTCCTCTTTTGGTCCCAAACTCTTGTTGTGTGAGAATAGACTTAACCATTGTATCCGGGACAAATACAATTGAGTGAGAATTGAGGATATAGAAACAAAATTGCTTGACTTCTTTAACCACAACAAAAGCATGTTTCTCAATCTGAGTATATTTTAATTCATGGGATTTAAGGACATAACTCATGAAAGCAATGGGTAGCTCACATCCCTCAGATTCTTCTATGTTAGGATAAGGCTAAAGTATTCTCAGTAGCATAAAATAGATCAAAAATATTTCTCAAAATCAGGGAAAAAAAGAATGGGAGTTTGGGAAATTTCCCTTTTGATATTTTCAAAAGCTTCTTTCCCTTCTAGTGTCCAACAAAAATATTTTTTTCCTTTCATCATCTAAGCTATGCTCATAGTCAGTTCTATAAAATCATAAAATAAATCTCCTTAAAAAATTATCTTTCCAAAGAAAGAATGCACACCTTTTTACTTGTGGGGAGAGGAATTCACTGAATAGCTTGCACTCTCTCTAGATCTATCTTGGTTCCCTCTTTGGAAACAATATGTCCAAGTAGCTTTCCTTCAATGACCCCAAAAATAGACTTCTTTGGATTTAGAGACACCCCATGTTCCCTGCACTTTTGAAGGACAATTTCAAGATGTTGAAAATGATCTTCCCTTTTCTTGGAAAAGACAGTTAAATCATCCAAATACACAACAATACATTTTCCTTTTAAGGACCCAAAATCCAAATCCATTCCCATTGAAAAGTGGCACCAACATTAATCAAACCGAATGACATTCTCTTATAAGAAAAAGTTCCCCATGGAGTTGTGAATGTTGTCTTGTGTTGATCAGGAACATCAACCTCAATCTGATTGTACCCTGAAAATCCATCCAACATAGATAACATTTCAGATCGGTAATAACTTGCAGAATTTGATCCATCATGGGAAGTGGATAATTTTCCTTGAGGGAGGCTTGGTTCATATTTTGAAAATCCACACAAATCTAGATTTCACCATTCTTTTTTCTTCTGGCACAATGTTGGCCACCCAAGCTGAGTGATGAATTGGAAAAATTATTTTTTCCTTCAAGATATTTTGAATCTCTTGATAAATGGTATCTAAGATCTTGGGGTTGTATTGCCTTTGCTTCGCCAAAAGGCTTGATTCCGGCTTTAGTGGAATATAATGTTGCATTTCTCTCAGCTTGAAAGATTTCAAATCATCATATGAATAGGCAAGCACATCAACATATATTTTAGTAAATCTATCATTTTACTCCTTTCTTCCTTTGTGCAACATTTTCGATGTTGATAAGCTTGGGTTCTTCTTTACTTCCAATATTAATGTTTTCATATTCAGTAGATGATGAACCTCATGTGATATCTTTGACTTGATATACCTATCATGCTTATCAAACAAATCTTCCAGGCTTACTAATCCTCTGGGTATCTTATTACCTTTTAGATTAATACAACCATCCTTATCAGATTCTTCCTCAACTCCTTCTTTAGGACATGGTGGATGTTATGGACTCACGAGGAGCAGCCTCACTTCCTTCAAAATACAATTGAATAAATTATCTTGAAGTTCAAGAAAAGAAAGTAAATGTTGATCATCATTGAATACTTGCCAATTGTTGGCATTATCTGCACACTTGGCCTATGTATCATTTCTATTGTGAAATTTTCTTGGGAAAAGTTAGGATGAGGGATCAACAAGGATCCTAAGATAGCTAAAGCATCTACTCTAGTATTCTTTCCCGGGAACAACTTCTATGGAAAAGGCATCCAATAATTCAATAGAATCCCACACCAAATTCCTATAGTGTTTTAGTCTCTTGTTCTTAACTTGGAAAATATCTGACTTTTTAACAATGATGAGTTCAGCATCCCCTCATGCACAAATATTCTTAACCCCCATCTCCCTAGCCATTGATAGCCCCAAAATAAGAGCTTCATATTTTGTTGTATTATTTGTGTTTTCAAACTGAAGTTTATAGGAGAAAGGATAAGATTTATTTTTAGGAGAAAACAGACCACACCTACTCCAAAACCAGTTGAAGAACAACTACCATCAAATTCAAGGGTCCAAATACCATTAGGGTCATCTATCACACCTTTATAAATTTTCATTTCTTTTTCTGACATGATCATATAGTTCCCATGACCAATGTCCTCATAGAGGATTTGTGCTTTAGGATCATCATTTTTCGCACAATATACTCAGTCTTCCTCTCAGGTAATAATTTCTTCATCTTCCCATTCACTGAATGAGAGCATGTGACTAGTCCATTTGAATTTCTCCACCCACTTCTTTACAAAAGTTCCTACTTAGCAACATGCCATAGGATGGGGGAATATTTGCTACTAAAATAGTAGCCTTGACCCTTTTCTCTAGGAAAGCATCAAAGCCACTTGTGCATCTTTGATTCTTCCTACCAATGGCACCTCCTTACTTTCCATGGAATAAGTAAGAACCAAAGGTGCGTGTGTTAAAGTCAAGCCTAAAGCATGAGAAACTTTAGCAGGCATAACATTATCTGATGCTCCTAAATCAATAACACAATTACTGAGCCTATGACTGCTATAAGTAGAGTGATATAAAAAGGCTCAATTTTCTCAGTTATAAAAGGGGTGGTGGCCATTAGGTTCTGTGAGGTGTAGAGGTGGGAGTAGGTAATAGGCCTTTAGAGGTGGTAGGTGTAGGATTGGATTTGGATTTGAAAAATTTGACAACCTAAGCAAAGGCATCAGGATGGGTCTGATAAAATTCAGCCTCTGAAATCTGAATTTTAGTTTTCTTAAGGTGTTAATTATGTCAAAGGATCCTTGAGATAGATGGGGTGTCTAAACTAGAAGGGGAAGAGCACTTAGGCCTATCATATTTGACATTCGAGGTTATCTTATTAACGGATGAAAGATGAAGAAGTAGAGGAAGTATTAGCACTACTTACCTTTTGAGTAGAAGTGGTGGGATAGGAGCTCCTCTTTTTGCAACAACTTGGGATGGTAATTGGGACCTCCTTGGATTTTCTTGTGGGTTGGACCACTTCCTTTTTCTTACTCATTTGTTCTCGGGTCATGACAACATATGACTCGCTATTCATATCTGCCACTACTTCATCATAATCATTTGTGTCATCATCAACTCCCTCAGTGCTGAGGAAGTTAACCTGAGAATCATTGGCTTCCTCTAGTGTTTCATCTGCTTCTTCCTTAGGTTCTTCATATCCTTCAATGTCCTCTTCATCTTCTAGTTCCTAAACTTCACATGTTGCATTGATAGAACTTTGAGAGGTGGCCCTTCAATTTCTAGTTTTGGTGGAGAGGAGGCAACCGATTTCGAGGCTGAAAATTCCTTCTTGGAATATCCTTATAAGGAGTATTTTGGGCCAATTTATTTTTGATAGCTATGAGATCATTTGCCAATTTTTGTACTAATTGGTTTGAGTTATTTCCTAAAGAAGAGGCCTTAGATTTAGCAAGTTCCTTTTTAATTTTCCAACATTATTAAATCATCTTCAACACTTATGGCTAAGCGTTGATCAACATCTAGAGTCACCAGTTAGCCCTTCTCAATGCATAGCTCACTTCACGTAATTACATTTAAGAAAAAGCATTTTTGGATTTGATCCACAGGTTGGGTGGCTACTTGGGATCTTATTGACCAATTTGTTAAACTTAGCAACAAACTCTCTCATAGGCTCATATGGTTCCTTCTTAATCTGAGAAATTTGGGCAAAGGAGAGCATGTACATCCTCAATAGGTTTGAACCGATCTTCAAATTGTGTTCTCATGTTGGTCCAGTCAGTGATAGCTCCAGCAGGGAGATGATAAAACCAGTCAGCAGCATTATCTTGTAATGTCTCCACAAAAATTCTAACAAAACATCTTCATGCTCCACTCCAAGTATCCCACATGCCATAATGAATGCAACAATGTGTTCATCTGGTGCACTTTTCCATCTCCTCTAAATTTAGGAAAACTTTTCCTATTCCCTTTTGGGAGATCATGCAATGGTTGAGCAAGGGCTAGAGGTCCAACCCATTGTCCCCAAGGTAGAGGTGTTGCCATTCTTGGAAAAATAGTTTGCAAAGGAACTGTGACTCCAGCCAATACCAAAGCTTGAATACTAGGGCTCGGTTGGGTTTGTGAGTCTGTGTTCCTTACGGTTCTATTTTTGATAGGGGAGTACTTGTAGATCTTGTTCTCTTTTTCTCTAGGGTTAAAGAGAAGTCATGTTGTTTCGAAAATGAAAAAATCTGGATCTTCAACACCAAGTTCCCTTTTACCTCGTGTATATCTTTTTCTTCTCAGGGGTGTCGTGCTTTTGGTTCGATTGAAGTTGTTTTGGTGGGATGCACAATACGTTCCCCACAGTGGGTGCCAAAAACTATTGGTTGTAGAATTTGATCTTTTGAAAACAAGCAACAATCAGGGGACAGCAGTCCCTCCACTTTATGGAAGAGGTTTCCTTATTGAAAGCCAAAAACCCTTATTTACAATAAAAAAACATTTGTTAAATATTTTGGTGAGGATTTTGATCTCTAGATGCATTTATCAAAAAAATTCAATACAAAAGAAAATAGGAAAAATCAGGACTAATATTCAGAAACTGAGAGGAGCACTTTCAGATATATAGATTGCAAAATGATAACCTACTAATGCTCTAATAAACTAACAAGATTTAGACTATGCATATAAAACACAGGACATGCATGTATTAGACACAAAGTTCCAAATACACTAACCGAAAGACACAAAGTTCTTGCTTCAAATGCACATAGCCCTATATGAATTAGACAAAGAAGAGAAAGAGGAAAAGCATGAGAGAGAGAGAGATTTATTTTGTATTGAGTATGTTCATGTTCTCTTTACATCTTGGACAATGTGTCTGAAAGTGGTGACAAAAGCACTGTCTCTCCAAGATCGCAAGGGGAATCACAGTGCTAATCAAGGAAATATGGCTTGCGACCGTCAAAGTTGAAAAGGAGGACCCAAATAAGCAATACATATGGCTGAAAATATCAGATAACGAGGTGACAATCAGATTGGTTGCTTGTTACTTTGCACCAAAAAGTTCAAAGACTTATAAGAGAAGTAATCTAGACACTGAAGATCCATATGCTTTGCTAAAAAAGACATTTTTGTGTTCAATACCTCAGGGGAAATAATTTTAATGGGTGACTTTAATGCGAGGACCGCAAACAATCAATCTCTCTAGTTGAGCAGCGAAGAATGTGGGGATGACAATCCTTTATGGCTTAATGAAGAAGAGGACCAGCTTTGGGAAAGAATATCTCAAGATGGTAATGGAGGGGTGACGCATTTTGGGGTTGAGCTTCTAGGCCTATGCAGCTTATACGACATGGTTATTTGTAATGGCATGAGGGCTTGGCCCAGATTAGGCAGTATCACTTGCAAAACATACAATGGTCAAAGTGTAGTGGACTATGTCATTTGCTCCCAAAGCTCTATTTCTCAGTTGCTTGAGTTTGAAATAGGGGATTGTCCTATCAAGCTAAAATCTGATCATAAACCTCTCTTTGTCAAGCTTGGTACCATCTCAAATCAGCACCAAAGAAAACAAGTTCACCACATGCAAAAGACAACTCAACAAGGCAAAATCATTGTAAATAAAGCAAATCAAGAAATCTTCGTTGTTGCCCTTGAGCAACAATTTCAGATGACAAGAAATGACATGGAGAGCAAGGCAACCAAGGGGACAAGTGGTTATGTACGCAATAATTTGTTGATTCCTCTAATTCACAAAGCATTAAGTGCGTGCAAAAGATCTAAGCCTAGAAAGGGAGTTGCAAATACTTTTCCAACGAATCCGTGGTATGACGAAGAATGTAAGGCTGCCAAGAGAGCTTTGAAGGAAAGTGAGAGGAACAAAGAAAATAAAAAGAAATATGAGAAATTAGTACAATACAAAAAGAAAGTTATGTGAATATGAGGAGGAAAGAATTAATTTCTCTTGGAAAACACAATCCCAAAGGCTTTTGGAGGGAGCTGCAACAAAAGAAAAAACACAGAAAATAATATCACAAATGCTCAGTGGTTAGAGTATGCGAGGATCCTCTATGAGCGGTCTCAACAAAGGATATTCCTCCCATAATTAATACCTTGACCGAGCTTTTCTCGGTGGAAGACATCAAACATGGCATAAAGAATCTAGCAAGTGGTAAAGCACAAGATATTGATGGGTTATAAGCTGAATTTTTAAAGTGGGGTGTTGAGGTCCTCACTCCGCACATCAAAAAAATATTCAATGAGATCAACCAGAATGGCTTCCCATTGGAGTGGACAACTAGTGTTGTTATTCCTCTATTTAAAAGCGGTGATATCAATAATCCATCCAATTACCACACCATTATGGTCAATCCTCTCCTTGGTAAACTTTTTGGGGGCATGATAGAACGTCGAATCAGCAGTTGGGCCGAAAGAGAGGGTAAAAGAGCAAAAGGGCAAGCAAGCTTCCGACCTAGACATTCAACCATCGACCATTGCATCACTCTTAGGCACTTGATTGAAAAGGTATGGGACACCCAAGGAGAGGAAGCTTTTGTTGCTTTGTTGATTTTAAGAAAGCTTTTGACACGGTACCTAGAGACAAACTTTGGAACATGATGGAGGAACTTGGGATTCCAGACGAGTTTAGAGCAGCAATGCATAGGCTTTATGAGCAGGTCAGAGCTAAAATCAGAACCAGAGAGGGTATGTTAGAATGTTTTGGTAGTGACATTGGTGTCAAGCAAGGTTGTCCTCTCTCTCCCACCTTGTTTGGCTTATACATTGACAAGCTGGAAGAATGGTTAAGCAAAACCGAGGGAGGGGGCATACAGTTGGCAAGTTATGTGGTGAAGTTACTCTTATATGCCAACGATCTTATTCTAATTTCTAAAACAACTCAAGGATTGAGGGATCATTTGAAATCCTTAGAACTCTTTTTCCAAGAAGTCGGATGCAAGTGAACATTAGCAAAACCAAAGTCATGATTTTTTCTTTAAAAAGGAAAGAGAAACAAATTAACTTTCTTTTTGAGGGGAGCTGTTGGAAATTGTAATAAAATACAAATATCTTGGGATTGATTTGCACAACAAGCTTAGTTGGGAGACTTGTAGAGCAAAAAGGATACAGGGGGTTGGAAAGTGTCTTACCTACTTCAAAATAGGTGTAGGCTGAACTTTGGGACTGGAAAACTAAGAAAACCCTTTTTGGATTGTTGGTCATCCCGGTTACCCTTTATGGTTGTGAAGTATGGGGGAGTAGCATGTCAAATCATGGGTGGAGACAATTAGAAAGAATCCAGAAACATCTAATCACAAGCACTCTTAAAGTCAAATCAACAGTCCCTTATGAGATCCTGTTGGCTGAAGCGGGTACTTTCCATGGAAGCATCAACAATAACTCGGTTGCTAAGTTATCTGAAAAAGGTTGAAAGCATGGATAATCATCGTTGGCCCAAAATGGTTGTGGAGGAAAAATTAGAGCGTAGAAAGAAAACTTGGATGAAGCAGAACAACAAATGGATGAACAAATGGGGCATCAACTTTCAGGAGTGTCCTAACAACAACAGGGAAATAAAAACTATGTGATAGAAAAATTTAGGACTGCCATGTGGACAGAGCAGATTGGTTGAAAGAAAGCATACTACATCAAAGAATTTAACCCCACTTGGGAGCATGATGAAAAAAGCTTATCTAGGGGCAGCTATCAAGGGTAAAGCAAGGATTTTAGTGGCTCAACTAAGGACCGGATCGCATCATCTTCGATGTGAAACCGGTAGATGGACTATACCCAAGGAGGATTGGGAAAGGAGAACTTGTCTTTTTGCAGCAAAGGGGTGGTAGAGACGGAATGGCACTTCATCATGGAGTGTTCAGCTTATGATGATATTTGTATCCAATACGAAAACAACTTGAAGGTGGACATATTAAATGAGTTATTCGAAGAAACAAGACTTGAAAAATCACGGTTTTGTGCTCAAGATTCACAATAGAAGATTTGATATTGAAAAGAGTCTGAAAATCATCTTAAAGTCTCAACTTTTGGTCCTATAAACTCTTCAGTCTTGTGGACGTCATTAAAATCTTTCATTTCATTTCTCCCTCTAAGCACAACCGAGTACATATAGCTTCATCCACTCACGTAAGCGCAACAAGTCAGGGGCAAAAAGGACAAGGAGTTGGTGTATATACATTTCAACTTGGGTTTTTGTCCCACAATCAGCCAAAGTACAAGAAAGGGGTGACAAAACATTGGGATGTTGACCTAGAAAAGGTTGACTTGGATGCTTCCATTTCGAACTTGTCACTACATGACATGGAGACTTCTTTGGCGGCGCATGACCTACATGCACAAGGGGGTGCCAAGTGGGAGCACTTTGAGTTTGTGTGGTTCTAAACAATCAGATCCTAATGTTGATGGTGATGCTCTCAACGAAGAACGATATGATGAATATTGAATACTAATTTGATCATTAAATGATTGATGTATTAATTAAATTTAATATATCATGACATTATGACTTGTAGTTTTTGTTTGGCATTTGGTTGACTTTAACAAATTGAGAGTAGTTTTGCGGTTATTTAGCTTAGTTTGTTTATCATATGCATAATTTGTGGTTGATTCCTACTAAATAGGCTGGAATTCATGTATTTTTAATTTTTATATATTTTTTGTACGACCATATCTCTGGGCCCAAAATAATTGTCATATCCATATCTATATCCAAAACGTATCAGCAACTTAGATATAACGTAAAAGAAATATTAAAAATATTTTAAATACACCCCGTTAATGGGGCAAGAGTCCAAGGTTCGATTGTTATATAGTGATATGGATGGCACCCAAAGAAGGTTGGGTTAAGCTGAATTTTGATGGAGCTTCCCGGGTAACCTCGAGACTACTGGTTTGGGATGCATTTTACATTCACACCTAAGAGTTTTTATAGTTGCATCCTCCTCATATTTCACTTCTAAGAATGAGGATAAGGATAAGTGGAAAATTTGGAGGTGGAAAGGGATTTGTTGTTTATTATCAATGCGATGACTAAGTGAAGCCCCTATAATTGGAAATTTAATTACATTCTTCGCCCCACTCTCGAGTTAAAATGGCTTTTCCATCTGATTTTATTCTCTCATTGTTATCAAGAAGGTAATCGTTCGCAAAACTCAGAGCAAATGTTGGTGCTAAATTAGGTGTCTTTTTTAAAATTGAGAGCTCCCTTCTAACATATTGGCCAAGTTTGGTAGAGCTAGTGAAACAAGATGTTCAGGAGGTTGGTGCCAAGAAAGAGTAAATATTTTCATGTTCAACTTCACCCAGCAAAATAGGCTTTGGGAGTTTTGGTCTAGGGAGCATTTGGGATCTTGGAGCAAAATTGCAAAATTACATTTGTCCAAAGAAGCATTCAGTGCAACAACTTTGAATGTGGTTTCTTGTGTGATTTTTTTAATTTAATGAGGCAATGATACTTTGGCACCTCTATCGGAGTGGCAATGGGACTTCTCAAACATGTCATCACCATGGCACATGCCCCTGGATTGGCATTTATTTTCGGATGTGAGAGATCAAACCAATTACTAGTTCAACCTTCCCACCATTCTCATCCTCATTTTTGCTGCTCCCACATATGTTCAATCTAATTCTTTTCTGCAGTCTAATTTGTTTTCTTGTTTTTGTTCTTCTGTTGGTGTTCAGTGTAACTACCACGGCCTTCGGTGGGGTGATTTCATCCAAAAAGATGCATCTGTTTTGAAATTGACAATATGGGTGAGGATTTTGATCGCCAAATCCTAGAGATGAGATGATATCCTTAGAGGGAAACATAGTTATGGCTCCTTTTGGGAGGTTTTTCTGCTAAAGTTTGTGACTATTGCTCCTGCGTTTTACTACTTCAAGTTTTCTAGTTAAAACAATGTTTCCTCCTAATGTCCTACCCACTGGGACACCTTCCACTTGGTTCTAGATTTGTCTGTTCTGTAGGGAAGGTTGGATTGCTTTCTTTAACAGCCCTAGCCCGAGAGTTGTCGAACTGGAGACCAATGCTCGAGAGGAAGGTTTGTGGGTGATCATTTGGGCCTAATGGTGGTCTAGCTTGGGAGGACAGTGAATCCTATGGAGCCAAGAATTGAATCCTGAAAAGGGCAGTACAAAGCGCTGCAAATATTTTTATCATCACTTCGTGTGAAAGTTCGAAATGGATCCCCAGTGCTTCTCAATGATTGCCCCTCGAAAGTAACAAGCGAGGTTGTCTCTATTTCTCATGTTGAGTAGCAAGACACGAAAGCCTTTATTTCAAAGCCACGACTTGGAAAGAGACCTCAAAAAATTGGGGACCTAAAAGAGGAGGAATAGATTAGAGAGGGAAAGGTCCAGTTGATATTATGCAATCCTCGCAGGACCCCTCACACATTATCCCAGTTCACCTAGTTGGGCAGGAGCACCAATATGGCCTCACAGGTTAGTTTTGATCAGGCTGCTCAGGATAATGTACTAGAATTCCTTTTGCGATGTGATAAGTTTATAAAGCCCTTCTTAGGGATTAAATGAGTACCTATGGCACTCAACCTGCCTCCATGCAAGAAACGGGGTTGGGGGTCTGGTATAGATGGTGGTGTTGGTGGCACTCAAAGCGAATGCAAGGCCCCTGTGGGTACTTCTACGACGGAAGTCAATAAGAATGGGGACCTTGTTCCCTCTATGTTGTGAGCTCATCCCTTAATACTACATGTTGTTTGGGGGCAGTGGTGTGTTTTGTGTTTTGTTTTGGCATGGTAGTCGTTTTGCAATGGTGGGGTGAGCTCTTTCAAGCAATGTTTGTTGATGGTTAGGTGGTGGGTTGTTGTTCTTCTTTTGGTGGGCTGTTGTGGCCTACAGGTTTTTGGTTAGTTGTTGTCGTTGAGCTCGACAGTTTTTTGTTGAGTTTGTATTGGGTGGTGGGGTTCACGGGAGGTAGTAGGTAGTGGTTGTGTGGCTTGGGTAGGCTTTTGCTTATGTGGTGGTTGTTTCTAGTTTCAGGTTATCCCTTCAAACTGCACTATATGCTGGTTTGCCGGGCTGTCTTTTTGGCTTGCTTTCTCATCACATAGTTGCGTTAACTAGTTTATCCGTAAAAGGTGATAACGGTGGTTGTAGAATTTTTCCACCTATCCTTTCTAGCTTTCTTTAATGTTGTGTACTTTTTCAATTTCCAACAAGTGAGGACCCCAATAGAATCCATCGTTTTGCCAATGTATGTATGTATGTATGTATGTATGTATGTATGTATGTACTTCAAAAAAATGATATATGAGGATGTCTAGACATCCCAAAATGTTGGGACATTTTGTTTTTGTTGTAGGTGAGTAGCTCAAGTTTTTACGATTAGCAGCCTCCGACTCAGTTCTAAGTGGACCTTGATTCTAAGCCAAAAATATATCTAACCTCAATAAGAAGATATGCATATTGCAGATATTTTATTTATGTGCGTTTTACAAGTCCATTTTATTGGTTAATATTTCTAAAGCAGCTCAATGTACGAACCCATATACTTTAGTTCTTAATCAGGAAATTCCAAACCTGTGTGCAACCTCGTTATACTTTTACAGTTTACCTAATTACCCTCACATGGAAAATGCCAAGCGCTACCCAGAACTATCCTAAATCCACATAATTCCACTTCCTGCCCCTAATGTATTGTAATAACTTATACATTATTTCCATTTTCGAGCTTATCAGAGAGAGATTCTTAGCACCTGCTCTGTTACTTACTATCTTCGACTGCTAAATGTAATTTTTTTCCATTTCAGTACCAAAATTGAAGTCACCCATAGCACAGCCAAACAAGCCACTTAAACCATTTACCCAATAGAGAGATTTTTTGTAAATGAGCTTGATATAGTTTTAAAGCCAGGAAGTTGATACAGAATGCAAGTTATGCCATAATTTAGTTTGACAAAAATTAAGCCATTTACACTTCAGTAAATTTGTCTGCCTGTTAATATGATATAATCGCATCCTCGACATATAAATTTAGACATATTCTGACCCAAAATAAAAAAATTACTGTTAATAGTAACCTAAAACACTTTCGTTTGATTGCAAACATATAAAAATAGAATTGAAGCGCATATTCAGTTACCTTGGATCGGAGCATATCTAGAGTCTCGGGTACGCCGTCGATCAAAGTTTCGCCTTTCCATAGAACTCCTGTAAGCATTTCGGAACAGGAAATTCAATCTTTAATTCCATCAGTTACAAAAAATAAAGAACTTGTGCGTTACGGTAGCTAACCATCACAGTCGAAGATAAAGGTCTCCACTGAATTTATTAAATCTTCAGCGTTGCTCAGAAGAGAGGCTCTAGTGTTGGGGGTACCATTGGCCGTGTTCGTCATTGGAATAGGAAGAATGCGGCTACTCAGAGTCGGGAGATACGAAACCCAGACCCTGTTAAGAATAATTGAAATGCCTGGTTTTTAGTGGTGCTATTACTCCGCCTCCTTTTTGACAAAATTTTCTTTTGAGCGTAATATCTAAGTACAGGAATGTTCGTTTGTCCGTGCGCCCGGTCAAAAATTTGTTAGGGTTAAAGAGGGCCATAGTTCCCTCGTTAACAAATATTGAAGTGCCACTTAGGCAGCGGTCCCATGCAGGGGCACCCGCAATGGAAACATGAAGTTAGGTAGTCCCATGTATATTTAATTTTTACCCTTAAAATGTGGAGCTGCAACCGTAGAAAATAGTCTCTTTCGCCTATGGGAATTGGTGGGGGCTGAAAATTTGCATACTTGCATTCCATTTTTGGCTAGGTATCAATAGACCTCAAATCTAAATATGTTTCCTCCACAAAACTATTCTAAAAGCAACAAATATTATTGTAGAAAATATAATTTAATATTCTCCACAATCTCTACAAAAAATATTAGAGCTACGTGGGACCGTAGGATTGCTAATTTTTTCCTAAAAATTTTTGCAACTCTGTTAAATTTCCATTGCCTTGCCCCCTGCATGGGACCGCGACCTTAGTGGCGCTTATCTCGCGACGAGGATCGCATGACCCTCATATGAAACACCATAAGATGTCATACATCCTACCCACACGTGCCCGAACTCGTCACCTGCCCACGTGGCACCAAACTGCCTGGAACAAATAGGCGCTGCCAAAAATCATCGTCAAGAAAGTGACACGTTTTTTTTGTGAGTTGGCACATTGGTGGCGAATTGGACGGAACGTGGCCAAACGACTCACCAACCCAGGAGGAGAGCGAAGTCCCATCATTTCAGTCCTCGTTTCCGACATTTCCCTCCTTCCACCGTGTCCTCCCCTCTCCATTGCATTTCGACAACTTGTGGTTCGCATATGCGCAACCCAATATTATAGAGATTACAGAGGTATAGCTATTGCATTTTCATAGCTCGGGCGAGGTTTGTTCATAACAGTCCAACGAGGTTAGTAGGGTGAGTTTCATTTGCAGCAATGGGCAAGGTTTGTTCGCAGCAATGGCTTGGCGAGGTTTCTGCAGCTGACCCTCTCGTGTTTGCTCTGTACTTTTTTTTAACAGACTCCATTTCGCCATTAAAAATAACGGTTTTCACGTGGGTACTTTTTTTTTACAGACTCCACCATTTTGACATAGTTCCTTTGTCAAATGGTCTTACCCATTAGCCATCTAACTTGTGTTCGTTGTCCTCAAAGAGACTACCATTAACATCTTCCTTGGAACTACTTATTTTGAGCAAAAACCTCAATAAACACTTACATCAGTGGTGATGGAATTTTCTACAAAGTTATACTCAATTCCATGGGTGTATTCGAGAGATAATGGATTTTTAACCTCCAAACCCTAGCTAAAGGGTTTCCAAGGCTTGTGTCTACCCCAA
The DNA here is from genome assembly GCA_018340775.1 of Taxus wallichiana var. yunnanensis. Classification (NCBI taxonomy): domain Eukaryota; kingdom Viridiplantae; phylum Streptophyta; class Pinopsida; order Cupressales; family Taxaceae; genus Taxus; species Taxus wallichiana. The sequence continues at coordinate 848,120,075 of CM031234.1, forward strand.
AGTCTAAATTTGCTTTAACTCCCTACAATTATGGATTCAAAATGCAAAACTTTACCTGTGGGTCTGTTTCACTATACTCCTCATTAGTTCTTTACCAGTCGACATAAATAACACGTGAAACTTTGAAAGAACACTTGTTTCTTCTTACCTAGATTATGCAAGACAAAGATGTAGACATGCATGAGTTTAAACCACTTTTCTTTCACCCTTACAACTTGTAGTAGAGCTTCCTCGCATCCCTATGAACTAGAATGATCATGATATCGAATCACAAGTGCATATCAACTCGTGCTTAGATTCTTTCATGCTATAGATGACAATTACAGTCTCATAGTGCACCTTAAACAATAAAATAAAGCAATGTATATGTTTGTCTGGGTTGATATTCTTCTTTTGTTTGTAATCAACCATTTTCTCAAAATAAACTATATCTAAACTAATCAAATATTCCTCTATACTAAACATGGTAGCAATATGTGCATATTTAAAATCATTTTCCAATTTTTCCCATAGCTCTATAGGATTATCAACATCAACAAATCTTCTATAGATATTCGAGCTCAAGGATTTACCAATAATACCTCTAGATTGTTCCAATTTGCGTTTGCATAACTCCTTATTTTTATCATTTTGTTGAGGCTCTTTCATTTCTTTATTTTCCATCCTTCATAGAGTTATTTCCCTTAGAGAATTCTTGACTACAATCTTCCAATCTTTCAAAACCGCTTCCATCAAAGATTGGCAAACTTTCATTGGTAGAGCCCATGATGTTAGAAAAATTCATTCCTCAAGCTAATGTGTTAAAATAAATCTAAAAAATCACTTCCAATTAATATCTAGTTTTTACAAAATATTCTATCAACTCCTTAGCCCTGCTAGTAGAAAGGTCTCTTTAATACTATGAAAGAATTAAAAAAAAGAAAAATCTTTAGTTATAAAAAACAAAGTTGCAACATGACAAAAAATTAGAGCATAGAAAATTGAGAAAATTCTTGAATGAAAACTAATACAATATTGTGGGGTCATGCAAGTGTTGTTTTTCATATACACAATGTGTGTATACCACATAAGAGAGATAAAATTGTCTATACTCTTGTCTTGGTTGGCTAGTCAATGAATGTGTTGTGACACCTACTTATACATACACATACATATCCATATGTATACATATACATACATATATATGTATTTGTATATGCATGTTTATACATGTATATGCATATACATATACTTATATATGTAAATGTATGTAGGAGTATACATATGTACTTGTACATGTAATTACATATGTAATGATATCACATACCTAGACATTTGTATTATCATATGGTAGTGTTGTTTGTCATATACACACTATGTGTATACCACAGAAGAGAGATAAAACAGTCTATACTATTGTCTTGGCTGGCTAGTCAATGAATGTGTTGTGATACCTACTTATACATACACATACATATACACATTCATACATGTACATACATACGTATGTATGTATGTATTGGTATATACATGGTTATACATGCATATGCATATACATATACTTATATATGTACGAGTATACATATACACATATATATGTAATGCTCTCGCACATGTACATTTGTATTATCATATGGTAGTGTTATTTGGCATATACACATTGTGTGTATACAACAACAAAAAAAGATAAAGCAATACTTATACTATTGTCTTAGTAAATGGATTTGGAGCTTCACGAAAAATATTTCGGTGTTTTAACGCTTAAATTTTTAGTGTTTAATCGATGGAATGACGAGTCTCCAATTTGCATAAGGCAACAACAACCAAAGAAATGCATCTTATGAAAGATCTCAAACCCCTTTTCTGAAGATATATATATATATATATATATATATATATATATATATATTGCTCTGGCTCAGATCTGGACTGATATTATCAAAAGAATCCATAGAACACCATACTCAAACTGCATAGATAAATTAAATAAAACAAACCCCGCAAACCAGGTGAATACAGAAAAGGCGCCTAGGGTTTAAACAACAGATTTCTTCATAAATAATTCAGCCGTAAATACAATATTGATTTCAGATGATAAATAATTAGGGCAAACACAATTAGAAATCTGCAGATGGAATAATAACAAATATTGTCTAAAACCCAGCCATAATGGATTCAAACCAAGTCGATTTGATATATATTTGAGGCTGAAATATACCACAATAAACTAGCATGAAGAATACCTCAATCACTGCATAAAACAACTGTAGAATAAGTCGCCCCACTCTAGAAGAAGTCTGTATGCCCACTGCTGCAATTTATTTCTCTTTCAAACTGCTGAAATGATAAAAACCTATGAATACAATGAAGATCCCTGAATAGGAACTCCTCTCTCTGCTCCTGGGGTTTCCGTCCACAAGAGGAATAATCCAGAGGGTTTCCGTCCTTGGATTTTGTCTGCAAAAGCTCAAAGCTAACTGCCGGGAGAAAATAATAATAATTTGGAATGCCCTGGCACAAGTCGCACTTTTTCCTTATAACCAAAAAACCCTTCAAAGATGCAAGTCACACTTTTTCCAATGCAACATAATTAATTTTTCCCTTCTCCAAGCAAGTCGCATTTTTGGCTTATTTAATTCCTCCCCCAAGGCAAGTCACACTTTTTACCTAGGAAAGCACATTAAATAATTTATTAATTTATTTAAATGTACTTTCCTAAGTCGAAGTCACTTAAACAGTCTATTAATTCATTATATGTGCTTTAGTGATACTTTACTTTATTTTTAGCACGATATAATAAAATTAATAAACCGAAGTCACCCTTGAAATCACCCTTTGGCCGTCGGGTAGACAAAAAGGGCCAAAGGTCATCGATCGAACTATTCGAGAAAGAGGGACATTACAGTCCTCCCTTCCCGAGATTGCTTGTCCCCAAGCAACTGTAAAGTTGGATGTTGTAATATAGACTCGCCCTCCCATGTAACATCCTCTATTGGCAATTCTTTCCACCTCACCAGAACTCCCGAATAACTCAATTCCTCAATCTCCTCTCTCGGCTATCTAAGATCCCCTCGGCACCAAATCCAACCTCCCTTCCTCATCCAAAGGTGGTAACTCTGCAGAAGAAACAATGTGTTGTCCCAAAGCCTTTTTTAAGCAAGATACATGAAAGACATTGTGTATCTTACTCTTAGAAGGTAATTCCAGCTCATATGCCACTTCACCAACTCTCCTCAACACTCTGTATGGTCCATAGAATCGTGGCTTGAGCTTTTCAGCTCCACTCTTCTTGAGAGTACTCTGTCTATAAGGCTGAAGATGTAGAAATACCATGTCTCCTACCTCAAATGCTCTCTCTACCCTGTGCCTATCTGCATACATCTTCTATTGATTTTGGGCCCGCTGCATATTATCCTCGAAGTACCTTAAGGATGTCCCGACTATCCCAGTAAACTCTCTTGAGCCCAGGGAGTTCTATTGTCCCCAAACACCAAATCAACAAAAGACCTCGCATCATATCCATACAATGCTCGGAATGGAGTCATACCAATAGACATATGGTAAGTGGTGTTATAGCAATACTCACATAAATATAACAACTTTACACATGCCTTATGCTACCCTGCAACATAGTTGTGTAGATAACCCTCTATCCACTTGTTCACAATCTTTGTCTGCCCATCAGATGAGGGTGATAACTAGTGCTCGGAGTCAACTCGGTGTGTACCAAACAGAAAAGTTCCTGCCAAAATATGCTCATAAACATGTTATCCCAATCACTAACGATGTTCTTCTAATCCCGCAACATGAATATCGATGAAAGAACAAATCAGCCACATGAGGTGCCTTAAAGTTGGTAGGGATAGCAAAAAAAGTGTGCATATTTTGTCAACCGATCAACTACCGCATAAATACGATCATTCCTCTTGCACCACAGGAAGACTGTAATGAAATCCATGAAAATACTTTCCCACTTCTGATCCTGAATCGCAATGGTTGAATAAACCTGTTGGGAAAGTATGCTCTAACTTGTTCTGCTGACAAGTCATACACTCATGGACATGGTGCAAGACATCATCTTTGAGACCCTTCCAAGAAAATCTCTCTCTAATTTGCATGTATGTTTTAAAATATCCTGGATGTCCCGCATGTGGTGCATCATGGAAAGCATGCATAATCTTCTCCTTAAGCTCGATTCAAGAACTAGGTAAATTCGCCCTTATACAAAATCAAATCAGCTAGGACCTTATATCGGTCGTCTTGAATTTTGTCGTCCATAATCACATGCCCAAGTATTTTTGGAATACTCAACTAACAGGCTGAGATTTCCAATCTGCTGAAATCTCTCTCAAAGAACATAGGGTAGCAAGATGGGGTTTTCTCGGAAAGTGCATCAACCACTTTGCATTCTTTGTCCCCTTGACATACTCAATGTCAAAATCATATGCTTGAATTTTGTTAACCCATTTTTGTTGCCTCTCATTGAGCTCCTTCTATTCCAGGAAATATTTTAAGTTGTTGTGGTCGGTTCTCACCACAAATTTCCCACCCACTAAATAGTGTCTGAATTTTGCCAAAGCATGCATAATGGTAAGCATCTCCTTATCATAGGTGGAATACAATCTCTCATTATCTCTCAACTTCCTACTCTCGTAGGCAATAAGATGGTGATCCTGCATAAGAATTGCACCAATCCCGAATCCCGAAGCATCACACTCCAAAATGAAAGGCCGTGAGAAATCTGGAAGAGCCAAAACTGGACAGGTGCTCATAGTCACCTTGAGCCTCTCAAATATTACCTGTGCCTCATCTGTCCACCCGAATGCCCCCTTTCGTAAGATCTGCACGATGGAGCTACCAGCTAAGAATAGCCCTTCACGAACCTCCTGTAATAACCACATAACCCCAAGAATCCACGCAAGTCAGAGATATTCCTGGGTGGTGGCCAATCCTACATTTCCTGTATCTTCTCCTGTGAACCTTGACCCCATTGGCCCCAATGACATGCCCAAGATACAATATATTCTAAGTCCAAATTCCCACTTGACATCTTAGCAAATAAATCCGAGTCTCCATTATGCTAAGTACCTCATCAAGATGCCTCAAATGCTCATCCCATGTCATGTTATATATCAGAATATCATCAAAGAAGACCAACACAAACTGCCTCAACTGCCTATTGAAGAGATGGTTCATACATGACTGAAATGTAGTAGGTGCATTGGTGAGTCCAAATGGCATCACCAAGAACTCATAGTGCCCGTAGTGACACCTGAAGGTTGTCTTGTGAATGTCCTCATCCCGAACTTGAATATGGTGGTAGCCTGATCGAAGATCAATCTTCGAAAAATAGATAGCTCCATGCAACTCATCTAAAAGCTCATCAATGCGAGGAATAGGATACCTGTTCTTTATGGTTTTCTTGTTCAGTGCACGGTAGTCAATGCACATCCTCATGGTCCCATCCTTCTTCTTCACCAAAACAACTGAAGAAGTAAACGGACTAGAACTAGGATGGATGTGTCCCATCTCCAAGAGCTCTCTAATGGCCTTCTCTATCTCATCCTTATATGTCCTCGGATGGTGATAAGGCGTAGTCATCACGGGTTTATCAGCCTCCTCAAGCTCTATAACATGCTCAAACCCTGTATCTGGCGGTCTACCTAGAGGAATGTCACCAAACATTGGGTCATGCTTATCCAGTATGGACTGGATGTCTATATGAAAGGGTTGCTCACTATCTGAAGAAGATTTGGATGAAATGAAACATTGGGCTGCCCATGCAACCTCTCCATGTCTGACTATAGACTCCATCCTACGTGCTGAAACAACTCTAGGCCCACCATCAGAAAGAGCCCGAAGCACAATCTTCTTCTTATCCACCATAAACTCCAACTCCATCCTCTGAAGTCCTGCACATATCTGTTAAGGGACTGTAACCACTAAATACCCAATACCGTATCAATCTCACCAAGTCCAATAACATATAAGTCATCGGTCAATGTGTAGTCCCCCATCTGAATACTAAGCCATGAAATCCTCTTAGTGCAACTAATAGAAAATCCATCTGCTACTCGTACACTAAACCCCTCAAATTCCTCAACCTGTAATCCTCACTTCACAGCCAACCCCTCATCAATGAAGTTGTGCATAGCTCCACTGTCAACCAAGCAAACAATCCACTATCCCTTAAGCACTCCCTTCAGCCGAAAGGGATGGTACCTAGGAACTCCTGAGAGTGTAGCAATAGTGACATCGAATGAATCCAATGCCTCACTCTCGCCAAGCTCTACTTGGGGCTGCTTCCCCCATGTATCATGGCCATTACCCTCATCCTCTGCATCTGTATCTGGTGAGTGATCATCATCCCCATCTGAAATCACCTCAATGAGATGCACCTTGCCTTTACCAAGGCAACGATGTCTAGGCTCCCAATGATCTTTGTAATGAAATCAAAGCTTCTTCCTCCTCAACTCATTATGAGTCTCCTGGTCCACTTTAGGAGGTGGTGCACTCTTCTTCCGAATGGTAGAGCACCGAAATGGTCTAGAGGAGTCGTGGGAAACTTCTTATTGGGATGATAAGAAGTAGGTTGATAAGAAGTGGGGGACGTGTCCAAGTCTAATTCCATCTGGATGCCATCATGTAATGTCCTAGGCTTAAGATCCTTGACCAATCCTCTCATCCTGTCATGAAGGCCCTCTATGAATTACATCACCACCCTCTTCTCAGGCATCTTTAGAACCATGACTACTATATGCTGAAATTTGTTGATGTATGAATCAACGTGTTCACTCTGTCGAAGTTGTGCCAAGTCCCTATAATAAAGCTCCACATCCTTGCGATCAAATATCACAATCAAACTCTCACCGAAATCCTGTATGACCGCAGAAGCTCATGACCCCGTGTAACTAATCCATGGTGCCACCAATCATAAGCCACCCCCTCAAGATGTAAAGTAGTGAACTGAATAGCCTCCTGCCTCATGGGTTTGAGGGTGAGGTAGGTGTCGAGCTTGTAAATCCAAGCCTTGGTGTTGATCTTCCCGCTACCATCAAAAGTGGAGAGGGTTACCTTATTGGTAACCTGTTGCAAATCCCTATTCTGCTGCGCTCTAGGCCTCGTATTGTGTCCAACCCTCATGGTATCTCTCCTCTGAGCACAATAATGTAGGAGGGGGAATACTTCCCTCACATGCTGCGGAAAACTCTTCCACTCATCACTAATTGCCATAATAGTATCCGGAAAAGCTACTTCTTCCGGCCGCACCTCAATTTCTGGTGGGTCATCTCTGGGCAAGAAGTTAGGCTGCATAGGCCTATCTGCAGTCTGTATCCCTCCTCTCATCTATATGAGTGTGCCTCCACTCATCTGTATGAGTGCGCCTCCGCTCATGGCGTGGAAATCCCCTAACACTCCCAATATCTGAAGGTGATCTACTATGATCCCTGTACCCACTCAGCCCAATCGATATGATCTAGCCCTCCTGCCGTGTCTGCCTCTCACGGCCTATCTAGTGCCAACTTGTCCAAGGTAGAGCCCATGCGCTCCATAGTCCGTAACAACTGCCTTTGAGTGGTCAGCCATATTCCGAAATCCCTATCTAGATCTACATTCTCCTCTCAAGGAGGACTCTCTCGTCTATCACCCAAAAATCCATTCTGTCACCTCCTACAATACCGACTTCGAATCGTGCCCGTCCGTGGGTGTAGTATCTATGTGGACCGTCCTCTCTATGTTGCATTCAAAGCTGATTTTTAATATACTCTCTGCTTCCTTCCCACACAGGCTGGGAGGATACACTACTCTAGTACCACTGAAAGATCCCAAACCCCTTTGCTTGAATAGATATATATATATATATATATATATATATATATATATATATATATATGTATACACATATATGTATACACATATGTGTATACACATATGTGTATATATGTATATGTATATATATATATATACATATATATATATATATATATATATATATATACATATATATATGTATATGTATATATATATATATATATATATCTACATATATATATATACATGTATACATATATACATATATATATATATATATATGTATACATATATATGTATATATATATGTATATATATGTATGTATGTATATATATATATGTATATATATAGATGTATACATGTATGTATATATATGTATACATGTGTGTATATATATATATATATATATATATATATATATATGTATACATATATATATATATGTATATATACATATATATGTATATATATATATATATATATATATATATATATATATATATATATATATATATACATATATATATATGTATACATATATGTGTATATATATATATTGCTCGCTCGAGATATGGATTGATATTATCAAAAGAATCCATAGAACACCATACTCAAACTACAGAGATAAATTAAATAAAACAAACCCCGCAAACCGGTGAATACGAGAAAAGGTGCCTAGGGTTTAAACAACATATTTCTTCATAAATAATTCAGCCATAAATACAATATTGATTTCGATGATAAATAATTATGGCAAGCACAATTAGAAATCTGCGAGATGGAATAATAACAAATATTGTCTAAAACCCACCATAATGGATTCAAACAAAGTCGATTTGATATATATTTGAGGCTTAAATATACCACAATAAAATAACATGAAGAATACCTCAATCACTACATAAAACAATTATAGAATAAGTTTCCCCACTCTAAAATTTTTTTGTATGCCCACTTTCCCATACTGCAATTTATTTCTCTTTCAAACTGCTGAAATGATAAAAACCTGTGAATACAATGAAGATCCTTGAATAGGAACTCCTCTCTCTACTCATGGGGTTTCCGTCCACAAGAGGAATAATCCATAGGGTTTCCGTCCTTGGATTTTGTCTGCAAAAGCTCAAAGCTAAATGCCGAGAGAAAATAATAATAATTAATTAAGTCTCATTGTTTCCTTATAACCCAAAAACCCTTAATTTTCACACTTTTTCCAATGCGGCATAATTAATTTTTCCTTCTCTAAGCAAGTCACATTTTTGGCTTATTTAATTCCTCCCCAAGGCATGTTGTACTTTTTACCTAGGAAAGTGTTATCAACCAATTTTGACTTCGCAAAATTGATTTAAAAAAATGGAAATTTTGAAATTTTTCAAAAGTGTTACTTTGCGTGGTTTATCACTCTCATCACGACCGTCTCATTTTTGTGAAATTCTTCATTTCGTCCTTTTCGCTCCTCATCATTAAATCAGTGTTAAAATTAATTAATTAATATTTAATTAATTAATTACTCTTTGTTTGATAAAATTAATTTTTAATAATTTTGGAGTATGCATTCGATGAGTTTCATTTTTATTGTCGGGAAAAATAAGCTTCCACTTCCCATTCCCGAATGCCAAATTGGCCCTACTCATGTGTGGGAGCAAGCCAACTGTTAAAATTTCCCTTTCCGGGAAAATTTTGTTTTAAATTCCCGCTTTAATTATTTTAATTTTCACAATTTCCAAATTAATTCCCATTGCAAAATTGCAAATTTCCCTTTCACCGGGAAAATTGTTTTAAATCTCCCGATTTCCCACATGGGGAAATTCTCGAACATGATTGATCGAGATTGCTAGCCCACTTTGCCATTCCCGTTGGCAATTGGCCGTTGCTTTCCCCATTTCCCTTGGCAATTAATTCCACTACCCGGGAAGAGGGGAAGTCGGTTTAACCTTCATAAATTCCTCCGTCGGACTCGTTGGAAAGAGTCGTACGAGGCTTTCTAAAATTGCTTCTCACTTCTTCTAAGGAACATCATAATATTTTTATCACATTCCACAATACTGCGAACGCCATTGTGAAGGAGAAATACAAGAGGACAGTCATAGAAAGTTTTATGCAAAAAAAAAGAACACAGCCAAGGGGACAACAAAGATAAGCTTTCCACGCATAGGAGGAGAGACAGACAAAAAAGGAAGAAAGCACCGAGTTTCAACACCTTTTTGAAGGAGAAATAAAAAGATAGTCCAAACAAAGACAGACCAGGGAACAATCCAAAAATAGGAAAAACACAGCCAAGAAGTCCCACACAGGAGCAAGAGGATAGTCCAAGCAAAAAATAACTTTTCCACGCCAAGGTCAAGCTTGAAAAGATCACACATCAAAAAAAATACAGCAAAAGACAATAAAAGAGATCTTCCACGCATGCAACATAGGAAAGGAAATAATATAGTTTTCACGCACCCACCTTGGCAAATGATCATTGTTCAACGCAAGCCCAAGGAAAGAATTCACGCCAAAATTAGAGATACCACATGGGGGAGGAAGAAGGAGATTCACGCAGTTTGACAAAGTAATAATAGTCCAAGGAAGATTCCACGCTCAGCCCAAGGAAATAGCCAGATTCAGTGCATGTTTTAGCATGATAAAATCCACGCCCAACTGTCTGGTGAAGAGGAGGTAGAGGCCACGCATTGGTCAAGGCAATACAGCCCCCACAAAGTCCAAAATGTAGTAGAAGACAAGGAGGAGCAGACAAGATAAATCCACGCATGACACAAGATCAAACAAAGTCATAAGCTGCAGAGGATAATAATCCACATGCCTAGGAACAACAAGAAGGGTAATTAAAATAATTTCCAGTTTCCCACGCAGGAAAAGAAAGGCATCAACAAAGTTTCAGGCATCGACAACGGGATTATCACGCACTAACCCAGGAATAAAATATTAAAAAAAAGGGGCAATTTAAAGGAGAAGGCATTTCAGAAGTCTTCACACATTCGTAGAAGGATTAAGCAAGTGTATTCACGCATCGCTCAGAAGATCGCAAGGAAGAAGTGAATCTCAAAGTACACGGTTATTTAAATCAGGCAATTTTTACACATACCAGGGAGAATTTGCTCCGGAAAATTAAATAAAAATCGATATTGAACTCGGGTGATTTCATTTATTTAAAATAAATAAATAAAAAAGTTGTCGCCCGAGTCGGAATTCAAACCTAGTCTCGGTGTGTGATTTTGTAAACAAGACTAGTTATTATTATTATTATTATTTTTAAATAATAATAATAATATTAAAACGAATCATATTGTTCTTGCACTGACGGGGTTTTAGAGACTAAGACCCGACCCCGCTTGCGTTGTTTTGCATGCCCGAGTCATTTTTCTATAAAATTCATAATGGCCGAGAAATCTAACAAATCCACAGGAAGATCGAGGAAGCCAATGGAGAAATCGAATAAGTTTGCACTCAAGTACGAATTCTAAGGAATCATTCCTCCCAGTTCCATTAAGTGAACATATGACAATATCACTGTTATAAATCTGGGTCACATCAATGTGCAATAATTATGTGAACAGGTTAAAACTGAAGGCAAAACCATATTCTCGGATAGGCTTTACCATAGTGGTCTACCTCAAGCAGCAGCATTTCCTGTCTCGGTGCAATGTCCAGAGTTGGTTATCGCTTGTGCTGAGCACTATGATCCTGAGAGACGAGGAATTTTTAAAGATAATCACGAGCCTTTCCTCTTAATCACACCAGAGCACATTGAGGAATTGCTCGGCATACCTGACTTTCCTGAGAATGTGGATATCACTCGCAACAACATGAAGAATTTTGGGATGAGGAACCCCTGAGATGGAGCAAGATGGTTAATAACAACTGGTTAGTAACCAAGAGGCCTCAAATTGATAGGCTTCCCAAAGAACTATACACATTGAGTTCGTGGAAGAAATCGAGGACATGATTACTCTCCTAAGTCAAGTTTTCGGTTTACCTCTCGCTAGGATTTTCCACCCATGGATGTATCAGTTTATCTATATCATCCTTGCCAAGAAAGAGTTTGTGGATTAGGCCACCATCATCAATAACACCCTTCACAAACAATTGATAGAAGTTAAGATGACTAGATGCTTCTACATGACATCGTATTTGACTTATGCAGTAGTAAGAAGAAAGCTATTTTGGGACTTGAAACGAGAGGAGTCATGGGGCCATCAAATAGTGTTTTTCATTATTACCCGCAACTCAATTTCAAAAATAGCTCTCACCATTTTAGAAGAGTCAACGATGCATTCACCTTCCGTGATTCGGAACCTGAATCGAATACAGAGGAAAGATTTTCTAAAGAAGCCATGAGTGTCATTTCCCAATGGGGAACATGGTTTATTCAATTTTCATCCTTTTCCTACATTCACGTGAGTGGCTTTGTTGGTACTCCGTGGAAGCTTCCTAAGTACGTCAGTGACAGATGGGCATTAATGGAACTTGTGCGACAACTATTCCAAGTTCACTGTCTTCTCAGTGACAAGCACCATTTAGGAATTCATTTCCCAATCCAAATCGGGGAATACCAATGTCCAAATCTTTTCAGTGCACAACTCATGGAAAAAGAGTTCACTCTCATTACAATCCATCCATATGTGAAGAGAGCCCAGTTTGATATCAATGGATATATGCAAAAGATTCTTGGAGCAAAGTATCAACATAACCCTACCATGGAAGATTTCTAGGCTGCCTGTTTGGATGAACATGAAGTAAGAAGACGAGAGTTTTCTCGCCTAACACTTGCTCAGATCAAGGATTTCCACATCAAGAACCCTCCCGATTCATTCATAAATGATGATGAATATTTCATTGATCCCTCATATGATGCAGTTGCTTTTACCCCGTTGCCTCGAATCGATTGGACCAAAAGAGATGAATTTTCTCTTGATAGCAAGAATCAACCGATTCTTGAAAGAAGCATATCTTGGTATGATAGAGAACTTGCCAAGTTACAATCAATTCAAGATCATGCTTCAGATCACAAAATTTGCAACATGAGGAGGCCTTCATTCAACCAAAGCCTCTTCTCGATCAACCTCTATACCATCCAATCATACACAACAAGCAAGAAAGGAGTGGTTGCCAAAATCCACTTCGCTAAGTAACATGTCACGAGGAGAAAAATCTAAAGATCCTAACCCCAAAGAAGGAAGAGAGCGTGTATCAGGATTTTCTACCTCGAGTAGATATTCTTCTACCCACATTGTTAATAGTGCTCAGAAGCTCATGGTAAAACGATCCTCAGCCATGCTTCGAACAAGTGTCCACTCAAGTGTAGGTAGTTCAAATATCAAACACTTCGAGCATGTAGTTCATGAAGGGATTTCCCAAAATCTCCCGAATAATCAGGAGGTGGATATTGAGGTTGTTTCTCCTCAAATCGAGGTCGTAGATAAGATTCAAGTAGGATCTCATGATGTTGAGAACAATGAGAATATTGATTTGAGCTCTAGGATTTTGTATGCAGAAATAGTGCATGATACTCCTTCCTGGGTTGATTTCGAGGTTAAGAAAAGGAAGAGGGTTGTCAAGGCAATTGACATTGATTTTGATGCCCTTTTCAAACTTTCAAACGATGTCATTCCAAAGAAGCCTAAGGTGCTTTCTCGAATAATGGTGGATAGTGACGGAAATAGATTTGCAGATCTCGCCATCCCACAAGTTGATAAGGAGCGTGATGCCATGACACTTGTTGATTATGAAGTTTCCAGACTTGGACTTGGGAGGTCTACATTAGAAAGTGACATGGCGATGGCTCGAGATTCAATTGATATCGTGCTAAAGAGACTTGAGAAATATAAGTCTCAGAACTCTCAGCTCAAGGCCGAAAAGAATCAATTGGTGGAATATGTTCAACATTTGATAAATCCCATATCATCCACTTTCCCAGTACCTAATGTAGTGGCTGCCCCAGATGAAGAGACTCTCAATTTGTCAAAAGAAATAAACACATTAGGCCATGTCACTAAAACTTGGCTTTCAAAGATTCTCGTTTTAGGCCAAGGGACGATCAAGACCGCGGTTAAGCTTTATGAAGATGTCAATGCGTATCTTGATCCAATTCTTTCTTTCAAAGAAACTTTTGTTTCTAATATATCAAATTTGGATGAGATATTGCCCAGTTTGCAGGAGATGACAAGTATGGAATTCCTCGTTTTAGCCATTGAAGGAATTCTCAAATTTGAACATCGAGGGACACGTTTTCTTTGGTGTCTGCATCTCAAATCAAGGAAGACACTTCTCAGGATTCTATGATCCATTATGAGAGCATGTGTAATGAAGCCTTCACTTCACTCTCCTTGATTCAAGAATTCATAGCTGAGATTCCTTGTAACCTCGTAAATGAGCATAATCAAAGGTGTTCATCGAAGTAGGTGGAAGAGCAATTTTCACAATTGTTTAAGGACATGTACACTCCCGCCAACAATTTCTCGTCAGTTTCAATGGAGCGGTGCATCAAATTAAAGAACTTATTTGAGAACGCTCAATCCAAAATTGTTAATTTAAATGATATGCCAAATAGGATTCTTGAATCAGTAGGTATTTTGTGAGGCTATTCTTCACCAAATGAACCTCCGTAAGAAGAAAAAATGTTTGAAAATTTGGAAGGTTTAGATCCTTTCAACTGGAAAAAGCGTCAGATACTAATTTCACCGGCAGTTCAGGGGGATAATTTTTTTGGTATCTGACAAAGTGGGAGAGTCCATTTCTCATACACTTGAGATAGGTGGACCCCATTTCAATGGATAAGGCAATCGTTATTATTGAATATTTTAAAAAGTGGTTTTTTTAGAAAAGGTGTTGTTATTTGCTTTTCGAAACTATGGATGATTTAAGTAATTTCTATTTTTGGTTGTCTTTAATAAATTTGGTTGAAAAAGTCAAAGGTCACTTAAGTGCCGTATTTAATGATCATGTAAACCCTAACTACTTTATAACCAACTTTTTGGTTATAAAAGGAAGTGAGGGGCTCATTTGTAAAGGTGACTTTGAGAGAGGAGAAGAAATACTTTTGTGTGCAAGCTTTGTTTTCAAAGAAGAAACTTTGTGTTCTTTTGTGAAAATTTTTTGGAGTTAATGAAATACGAACTTTGTGTCTCATTCATCATCTCTTGTAACATTTGATGTTCTTATATTCATTAGATGTTAGGTGTTTGAATCTTGCATGTAAATATCATCTTTGATCTTATTGTCGCGTTATTAATCTATTGTTCTAGTTCATAGTGATCAAGCTATGATTATCTACTTGCTCACATGTGTTTCCTTTTCACATTCTTTTTTAGCTAACTCAAACTCCGTTTTATTTGTGTTGGTTATTCATCTTTCCTCTTCATGCAATATTACGCTCTATTTTTACATAGCTCTTGCATGTTCTTTTTCAATTCATTTCATTCCACTCCTTTCCTTCATTGCAACTCCCTTTTTCATTTTTCTTTCCATTGATGTTCCAAAACTTTCCATCAATTTTGAATGTACAAATGTAAATACGGCTTTGGTTTTCAATAAAGGCAACCTCACCTTCATTGAGGAGGGGCGTTGTTCCCACATTGTTGCATGTCATTTACATGTGTGCAAATCCATATGCTAACCACATTAAATAATTTATTAATTTATTTAAATGTACTTTCCTAAGTCTAAGTCACTTAAATAGTCTATTAATTCATTATATGTTGTTTAGTGATACTTTACTTTATTTTTAGCATATAATAAAAAATTAATAAATTGAAGTCACCCTTTGGCCGTCGGGTAGACAAAAAGGGCCAAAGGTCATCGATTAGACTATTCGAGAAAGAGGGACATTACATCTTAAATGCTCGCCACCTTTTGTCGTCCTTTTCTTTGCCTTGG